>JAUUEG010052574.1:0-11597 GCA_032361445.1 Panulirus gracilis | reverse complement strand
CTGGCTCCCTTCTCTGTTCCTTCTTTTGGAAAAAAGGAAAAAAAAATGTTTCATACCATTTGACCTCTTATAAGAATTTCCATGTCCAGTATCTTTACATTCCATAAACAAATTCCAGTGATGATAACATTCTCCAATTTTTGGACAGCCTGTGTGAAGTGCAGTATCTCAATCTTACCCATGCGAGGCTTCGGTGGTTCTCCTTAACCTTAGATTTATATGATGTTGGCGTGGTACTTACTTCTTAACTCTCTGTAAGACATTTTGCCTTTGGAAAGTTAGACACAATCCCTGCGTCAAGTCATCAGCTGACATGTCACCTACGGTATTTGTGTACAGACTGTTGCCATGGAAACGAGAGTAGTAGCTTCCCTTATATATTGTTATAAATGTCTCCGTGTTGTATGTGAATACAGTGCATTATGTGAGATAAGCTCCTTGTGTTAGATGTAAGGGACTCCAGCATTATCTAAGCATTTCATCATGTATAGAAATTTATGGTGTAAAACAAATGTCATGAATACTTTATTAAGAAGTCATCTACTGATTAAAAGAAAAATCGTAAATTTGCAGTAAACCGTATGTGTGATTCTTTTTAAATATCATTGCACATCCATCGAGTATTTTTTTTTTTCCTTCATCATAGAAAAACATACATTAAACAAATCATCTTTTGTTTACAAGCTACAAGGTGCACTACGACTACAAGCCTAAATTCAGATTTATGATTTGAAAAAATTTATAAAACTTGGATACCAATATTGATGAGTTACTTTTTGTTGGTCATTTGTGACAGAAGATTCGACTTAGTAAATCAGTTTGATATTGAGTTATGAATAATAGAATCCAGTTGTTGGGTCAAATATCCTCTGGGAAATCAGAAATCTAAACAAAACCTTTTATGTACTATCTTAATGAATTACAAAAAGGTTGTTAGTTCCCCATAGCACGAAGAAATATATGTATTTCAAAAATACAAAATTTTATAAATACTGTAGCAGCTTTATTTATTGCACAGTTTGACCCTAAAACCACCCGATAGTTTAAAAGGGATTTTTTATTTATATGTAAATCGATATGATTGAGCAGATATATGGAGCAAGATTATTGTTTTCATATGATCTACCTATGCTGTAACATATAGTCGTAGATTCTCTAGAGATCATAGTTTAGAATTCGGTAAACTCTTGTGAACGTCGCAGCAATCTCTACGTTTACTATTCTGTGTTATTGTTTCATCATAATACAGGGTGAGCCTGTTGACTCTCCTTTATTATGATTATAAATTGTTACAGTTGTTCATTTTTCTTGTGTAAGCTTGTATACCTCGATTGTACTGTAATCTGTAGATTGTTTGATGATAAGTGCTTGGGAACTTATCAGAAAGCACTTGCACGAAGGGTAGCAGTTTATTTTGCCTACCAGTCGACATCACTGGGTCAAACGTTATGTGCCTAATACTTTCTGAGTCATAAGTTGTCTCTTGTATCACCTCTGAGTTACGTTAAGGAAGATTGAGATTGGTGTCTAGAGGTTTGGTGTCCTCTGGTACAATAAGGGTCGAAGTGCAGCCAGCGGCCCAGAGGACAATCAACCCACTGGACTACATGAAAAGGTTAATTCTCGCCAATGTTTTCTATGATTAAACCGGTATGCTTTAACACCAAATACCACCATAATTCAACGGATCAGGCGATTTTGTTCTGTGATTAGAGTGAGTAAATCACATACGTTTGTGATCATCCACTTTAATGATTTTCTTCAAATATAAAGGAAAATTTTCCAAATGGTATACTAGATGATGTAGAGTTGTTATTGTGGAGTGTTTGTTTCCTCATATATGTCTGTATGATCTTTTAATAATGACACTGCTATGCTCTTCAAATTTCTGTATGATTCAGTTTCTTTACTGTTCTGCATACTGTTTTACTTATTGCCATACATGATGTCCTGACTGTAATGTAGAACTGACCAATGAAAATTAATCGGAGCATTCATTCCATAGTTTATTATGCACCACTTCTATCTACCATGCTTGGTCACTTCTTGCAAGATCAACACAAAGGAACAATTTTTGCATGACCTGTGTAGCAAGGCAGACACTGAGGGATCACCTTTTCCAGTATTGTCTATCATGCGTTTGTTTGTCCATCCATCAGTCTGTCCATTGTCAGGAGTCATATCCTTAAGATATGATTGAAGTGACCCATAAAAGTTAGGTCAGACCCATCAAATTGTGTACTGTGTATTTAAGAGTTCTTTCCCAGCATCAGAAGAACTGATTGGAATAAGGCCTATAATTGTAGTTTGGATTTAACGAGAGTTATGCCCATTACGAAAAATTAAACTTTGAAATTTGGCTGGCTTACAACCTGAACATTGGAACTTTACGTGGGTTATAACTTGAACATATGATCTTACTCATCAGGGTCAGGTTAAATGCCTCAATAACACTGTACACAGTACTGTATGCCATTGTTTTCCTGCATCACAAGTAGTAACCTGGCAAACAATCTGAAGAAAATTCCATTATAGGCCATGAAACTTAATACAGATATTTTTGAAACAGTATTCTCATCCATTCCTGTTTAACATTCAGTCATTTTTGTTGCAATATATGCATCACATGTGTTTGATGGAGTGTCTCTTTCACTTCTTTACATGGATCTTTAGTGATCGTTTTCCAAATAAAGCATTCAGCACAATGGTGATGAGACCACCACAGGCCCAAAATTCCAGTTCCAGTGATCCCAGAATCATCAGCCTTCCTCTGTTGGATTACAAAACTCTCTTGTAGCTAATTTTTCATCATGCTGGAATTTCAATGGTTTTAGTGTGAGTGATCGACAGTGTGCATAGGCTAGAAAATACAGAAAATGGGACTGCAACAACATTGAACCCACCAGAGGGAGGAGGCAATGAGTTTCCTGACAGCAGGCTTGTGGCTTTCTTAGTCAGTGAGTTTCAAGCCAATCCTCCAGGAACAGTCTTACACCCAGCTCTTGTATTTACTCAGGAGTGCTGTCTTTTGCTTCCAATTTTTTGTTTATAGGGGAACTAGTTATAGCATGAAAAATGAGTTCATCTGATATTGAAATGCAGCCTCGTGTATCAGGTTACCTTCAGAAGAGAAAGAGGAATGTAGAGCATCATAGAAGTGTGGAATCGAAGGAGAGAAGTAATCCTGAGCTTGCTTAGATAATTGTTATTATTATGTATACTGCTGGGAAGACATCATTCCCTTAATCTCTAACAAAATACCTTCACATTGAGAGCAAATTCTACAAAATTTTTCCATTTTTGTTAGCATTATGGCTGTTTACTTTTGTAAAACTTTGAAGTCATTTTCTCAAAGTTTTAGTTTGGCACATTCGTTACTATTTTGCTCAATGCAAATTTTTTTTTTGTGTGTGTGTGTATTTCTTTCCACTTCTTTTTTAGTTATCCTGTGATGTTGATAACATGCTATAGTATTTTTTTAATTCCAGAGATATTTTATTTCTTGTATCATCACAAATAAAAACATGCCTAGGTTTGTCCATTCTGGGTTACAGTAAAAACTAAGATCATGAAAAAATAAAAAAAAATTAATTGGAGTCCTTCCGAGCTTCATTTGTAAGAAAAGAGATATAATGGTCCATCCTTATGTGACCAATCTTCACACACAAACTGTTGGAAGCAGCATCCAGTCATGTGCTGCAAGTCCAGGCCATAGTGGATAGGACACACACCAGCAGCTAATGATATCAGTGATTGAAATAATATGTGGAGAACAGAATGAGGCCAGCACAATCACAGATGGAAAGGGATGGTTGAAAAGAAATGATTGCAGGAGAATTGATAAGGCAGAAGGCCTTTGATTCCACTGTGGCTGAGAAATTTGGAATAAGACCTGACCAAGATAAGCAAGCAATAGTTCAATACGGAGGATGGGTAAGACCCTTGTGCATATAAAATAGCTGGTCACAACACAGTTTTGAGACTTTTCCAACATCCCTAGCTTTTGGGAAGCAGATTTCTAATGTTCATTATGTGAGGTTTTTAGGACAAAGTAGATAATATGTTTATGCTCAGCATGTTAAGTTGATGTGAGGTTAAAGTGATGTGTTTTGAAACTTTCATAGTGGATTAAGAGAGAGATAGAGGTAAAGATTGCAATTTTGCAAAATTGAATTTAAGCTGGTTATCACTTTCTCATAACAAGATGGGGAAGTAATTTCAGGGAGGAATGTGAGAAAAAGATCAAATGTTAGAGAGAGAAGAAGGGAATGCATAGGGTTAGAAGATGAAGGAAGAAGATTATATAAAGAGGTAAAGAGAATAGGGTAGAAGACAACCCTGAGAGCACTACTGTTGACAAGATGGGAAGGATGAATAAATTCATCAGCTTTGCATTAATGTTTAAGCATAGTACTTGTTGATTAATGGTTTTAAACGAATGGTTTTACCAATTTTGTCATCAGACATTATTTCATTGTCTCTTTTAAAAACAGTATTTTTTTTATGATTTGCATCTGTATTTGACATTTTTGAATTTTTGGTTGGTTATAAATTTCTTTCATTTGACTTAATAAAAGACAAATCTGCTACCCAAAGCTTTTCTAGAAAGTTTTGAAAATACAATTTTGTTATTGGACGAAACACACTAAAGTGTAATCTTATTCAAGAAAACAAACAATATGGGCAAATGGTCTAGCAAGGCTTCTGTGGACATAGCAGGACCTAATCATGTTTATAGAATATTTAGTAAGGTTCTGTTTATAATGTCAGCCATAACAAAGCCCCACTCCTCTGTATTCTATGTTTGAAAAGAAAGTTTAATGTAGTTTATTTTTTGATACAATTTATGTTAAAAGTTCATTGAAATTAACAAAATTATTTTAAGGATACAATTATCCCACTTTGCTTTTATGAAAATTAGTCTTTTTAATTGATGAAACTATTAATTTTTCAAGATATCAAAGATGCTCTTTTCTTTGTCGTGGGATTATTAAAGACATATGCCTTTGGCAGTTCAGTATTCTGATGACTAAGCCACATTAGGAGTGTGATAAATCTCATGGTACTGGGATTATCATATCTAGTGAGCTACGGTTGCTTCAGGCTCTTTAATATCTTATATTGCAGTACTGCCCTGTGTTAGCAAGGAAAAATAACCCATAGTATAAAGACAGGCATAAAACCACCCCATATTATTTATTCTTGGGAAGTCAGTTGTTATAAAGAATACTCTTTTTTTCCAGTATTACTTGGAGTTTCTTGGAATGGAACCTCCAAAGCAGAATGAGGAGAAATTGCGGGAAGCTTGTTGTTATGGTGACAGTGAAGCTGTCTTGGCACTTATCACCAGAGGCACGAACATTAATAGTAAACATGAGATAAATGGATGGTAAGTTCTTTTTGTTGTAGTCCATTTATTTGTTGAAGTACCGTGCATAAAAGAAACTTTATTGCAAATATTGTTGATGTATTTTTAATGAGTTCTTAATGAAGAATGTCGCCTGGTAGATAGATGATGCTGTTATAGACAATTATCAGTGATTTTGTTGCTATGTAAGGAAAAGAACTGAAGATCCTGGCATCTAGATTAATTTTTAGTTTAATTATATAACCTCAGAAGAAGCTTGTTAGAAAGAATATGAAGTGTTGTTTTAGTGTGAGAGCAGTAGGTAAATGATATAAACTATGTGATGAAATTGTGAGTGCTAGTAGTATACAGAAGTTAAAGAATCTTCTTGATGATAAGATTAGAGTTTAGAACTCCTTTCCCATATAGTCCAGATAATGTAGATAATTACAACTTTTCTTTCATATCTGTTTACCATTACCCAGCATAGCAAGGTGGCACCAGAATTCCTTGCTTGGCTCCATCCTCGGTTCCTTCTTTTAGAAAGCAATAACACAGGAGGAGGGGATTTTCAGCCTCACCCCAGTCCTGTCTCTTTTCAGTCAGCTTCTGCCATATTCAGAAGAATTGTCATGGGTAGTGTTCTTTCTCCCTTCTACCCTAGGATGATTTTTACAAATAGTCACGAATTACATATATGGTATGGATTGTTAAAGGGCCTTTATATCAAGCTTATTTTTTCTGCAATAAGATAGGACTGATTTGTGTGTTCTCTTTAAAAGTTTATCATAATTTTATTTTAGTACAACAGCTCATGTGTGTATCTTAAGTTTATGCAGATTGAGATACAGAGGCCTCTGTTGTTACTTTTCATTCCAGTGAACTATATTTACTTGCTTCCATTCTGAATGGTGGCTATCTTTCAGATATCCTTTGAAATTATATCAAATTTTAGACAAGAAAAAGAATGAGAGAAGGAAATAATTAGAAGAAAATGAAAAAACGAATCTTGTTTTGTGTGTGGTAAAAGGAATTACTTGATACTTGGTGTGAACTCTTTATAGTATAATTTTTATTTTGTAGTGATAGTATTATACAGATCTGCTTTGAAATGTTTTGGGTTTGATTATATGTTTGTTTTTTAGCCTAAATCCATTCATAGCAGTCCATGTTTATAACAGTTTTGTATGAGGGATGCCACTGATATTAATTTTTCTTCCAGAGGAAGTTGCAGAAATCAGTTTGTAGACATTAACTCACCTGCTGTCACGTCTCATTAACTATCCATTTTCCTTGGCCACAGTGTTGCTTCCCCTTGCTCCTTTCTACTGATATTATTTTGACCACTGCTCTTGTGAACTGTCTGTATGCCTTAGCACACATGAACTGGACCCACAGCATGCATCTGACTTATTTCTCCCTGGCTTCTGTGTGGAGACCACTTACACAAGGTTTAACTGTCATGCCACCTCCTTTCCTCATGTAGAGAGGCTTTGGAATTGTCTCCCATCGTTTGTCTTTTCCCGTTCCAATTACATTTCCACTTTTAAAAGTTGGGTGATTTGAAGTAAAACATATGCCCACAAACTTGCATTCTTTACTATAAGTGAAATCAGACAATTCTAGCCATAAGCATCATCTTATATCAAGCTTATCAAAGCATTAGATAATTCTGAATACCTTTATTACCTGTTAACCTTTATTCTAATATAAATAGGTAAAAGGATGACTAAACATATCTAGTTTAGGTTTAAGAATGTTAAGAGGAGATTCAATGCAATTAGTCAAAATTATTAAATGCATTGAAAATCTCATTGTAAGAAGTTACTTAAGGCTAGATTTTTCTTATTAAATTCATGATAATGGACATTATCCTTGGGGATAGAGGAGAAGGAATACTGCCCATGTATTCCCAGCTTGTTATAAAAGGCAACTAAGAGGGATAGGAGCGGATGGCTGGAAATCCTACCTTCCTGTATTACTTTCCAAAAGAAGGAACAGAGCAAGGGGCCAAGTAAGAATTTTTTCCTCTTAGACTTTGTCATCTGTTCTTGACGCTACTTCACTCACACAGGAAATGGCGAGCATGTATGAAAAAAAAGTGATGGATGTAAACGTGGGAAAACAATTTACTCTGAATTAGTCAAAGAGCTTTTTCCTCAGCATGATTATTAACATATGGACTTATTTACCAGGTAGAGTAGTTCAGAGCAACATTTTTGATATTTTTAAGATAGACACTACAAATACTTCAAGTCCATGACTGAGATTGTTTGTTCCTCCATAGTTGCACGTAAAGATTACAAGTACCCGTATTTCTCTTAAAGTCATATATATGCTTTCCTTTGCTAACCACACTATTTCTGATATCTTCCTTTATCACAGACTCAAGAGGGCCTAGTGATTTGTTATTGTTTGAATTCCTTTGTCATCGAACATCTGAGGAACATAAAGTCATTCTTCCTGCTTCCTTTATTCTTTTACTTGTGTCTTACCTTTCTTCTGAGATGACCATGAAGGAGGCATGCTTTTTCCATGCCTTGTTGGCAAAGCTGCTTAAAAAGATATTCCATTGGACAACTGATGAAAAGGGTGGTAGAAAATGTTTTTGTAGCTTTCAAAATATGATTGTTGTGCCTTTGATCAAGATGTTACATTTTGTAGTTTGTCTTTATATTTCTTTTATTTTAAAGAATATGATTTTAAGATTGATTAATGTTAAGGAAATTGCCCTCTTTAGCAGTTTTTTATTTAGTGTTTCTATTCTCAGGACAGGACTACACTGGGCTTGCAAGAGAGGTAATGTCGAAACTGTGCGTTTACTTGTGGCAAATGGTGCTGACACGGAACTTGAGAATAGCCAATCACAAAAACCAGCACAGTTGACAACTAATCCACAGATTCTTCAGTTACTGGGTATTGCTACCTTTTCTTATTAGTATTTTTCATACCTTTTGTTATAGTTACAGTGTTCTTTTTAGAAGGTATAATGTGTTAATCTGTGTTTAGTAAACTGTGCCCTAAATTACATGATAGCAGTTACAATTCTTTAAAGCACATTGGTCTTTATTTGTTTTGCTGTTCATTGGCAGCTGTCCAAAAGGAATGTTTAAACTTTTTCTCAGTTGACATCAGTGCTAAGCTTTACTTGTTACAGTACAATAAAATCTCTGTTGGCTAGATACCTGGATAGTGGAATTTCTACGAGACTGACACATGTTATTATTACTATTGTACAACCCCATATCCTCTTTCACAAAGAGATCCTAGGGCTGTATCCTCAAGATACCTCATCTGAGGGGCTCCTATAGCTCTAAGGCAGCATTACACTTGATAGCAAAGACAGGATGGACAACTTTGAAGAGTGAAAATTCTTTGACAGGATTATACTCTCTTTAATCAGCTGACGATACAGCCTCGTCAAAGATGACTTTTCAGTCTTGGTGTAACCTCAAGAAGACGGAGTCTGGCAATACCACAGACATATTGCTTTTGTTATTGAATAAACCTGGGACCTCTTTCATTGATGAGGCTCCTACAGTTTCCAGGCAGCACTACTTGAGAAAGGAAGGACTTCTTTGGAGTGAAAGGTTCTTTGACAGGATTTTACTTTTTTCATCAATAGATGATAATGTAATCTCATTAAGGGTGATTTTTCACTCATGGCTTAATCAGAAGCTGGTGAAGTCTGGCAACACCCTACTACCACATATAGAATTTTTATGATTACCGCAGAACCTCTTTTTGAAATGGTCCTGGTGTTACCCCAGAGCACTTTCTGTGAAGGTTTTCGTGTTACCCTAGGACCCTCTCTCCAAGTGCTCCTGCAGCTTAAGGCTACTCTGTGCTCAGTAGCAGGGAAAGGATGGACATCTTCAAAATGAGAAGCCTCATAATGAGACTACTCTTTTGTAAGTTGACGACAACGATACAGCCGTGACTGTTCACTCCTGGTGTAACTTCAGGCAGGTGGAGTCTGGTAACACCCCCAGCTGACATATGTATAAAGAGTATAATAACAATAATAATATGGCAATGAGGCATTACCAAACTCCACTTGCTTGTGGTTATGCCATGAGTGAAAAATCACCTTTGTTGAGGCTGTATCATTGTCTGTTAATAAAAAAGTTTAGTCTTGTCAAGGAACTTCTCACTCAAGGAGGAATTGAAAATTTTTTGGATGGAGGTAAATCATGTGAGAACAAGTGAAAGCAGTGAATGTAGTAGGTGGGGAAACATGCTAAATTTTACATAAAGTCTTCTAGTTGCTCTATCTTTTCATTTCTCAAAGAACTGTTCACTTTTTACATCAGTGATCTGTTTTAAAACTATACAGTTATTATCAGGTCATGCCTTTCTCTTTTCTCTGGTCTTTGTTCCCCTTCCTTTGCATCTTTTGTATTTGCTCTTTGTGCTTCTTTAGGTGTGGTGAACAAACATGTGAAGCATATCCTAGTTTTAGTGTTTTGTAGGTTATTAACAACTTCCTAATTATTATCTTATCAATATTCGTGAAAGATGTTCTTATATTTCCCAACAGACAATTTGTCTCCTTAACTGTTCCATAAATGTGAGACTCAGGCAACAGGTTAGGGATCATGTCGATTCCAAAGTCCTTCTCACAAACAGAATCCTGAAGCTTATTCCCTGCGAGATGATAATTATATTGATGACTTGTCACTTTTTTTCATCCTTATTACACTTGCACAGGTTGATTTTCATCAGCCTTATATCAGACCAAACTTGGAGTTTGTTTATGTCCTCTTGTAAGTTGATGCAATCCTTCTCGATTTTTTACATCCCTCATGACCTTTGCATCATCTGCAAACTTATTCAGGTTGAAGTTCATACCTACTGGTAAGTCATAGACATAGATCAAGAAGAGTAATTGTTCCAGAACACAGAACCCCTCTGACTTTAAACTAGTCACCTCAGCCAATTTAGAGTAGGCTCTTCTGATGTGTATCCTTTATTCCTTTCCACTTAGGTACTCCTCTATCGGTCAAAGGAATTTTCCCCATCTTGATATCTCGTGATCCAGCTTCTTTATTGGCCCTCCTTGTATAGTGTCAGGTGCTTTCTGGCAGTCCAGATACAAACAGTTATCCCAGTATTCATTTTGTCTAAGACAGTACTCACTCTCATGTAAAACTTGAAGAGGTTCGTTATACGTGACTTCCTTTTTCTGAAACCATATTGTCTCTAATTTAGGTAATTTTTCCTTTATAGAAATTCATTCATTTGCTTTCTAATTATCTTTCCTAGAACATTACTGACAACACTCATCATTAAGACCAATCTGTATTTCAGTGCTTGTTCCTGGTGTCCTTTCTTATTGACAAGTATCACTTTTTCCCTTGGTACTCAGTCTCTCTTCAGTGACATTTTCATCAGCATTTCAAGAGGTTTATCTAGCATATCTCCCAGATCACACATTTTCAGCATGTGGTGAGGTTTCACATGGACCATAAGCCTTGATTGTGTCAGTACCTTTTGTTATTTTATTAATACCTTTTATAGATAGATTAATGCTTTCTAAAACCTCCTGTTCCATCTTGCTGTTGTTAGGACTATAATGTCATCCTTTGTGAAAACACTTTTATTGTTATTCACTTCCTCTTATATCATTACACCATCCTTTGCAATTCTTGACTCTGAATCTCTTAGCCTGGTTCGGCTGCTCATTAACTGACAACTTACTCTTGAGAAATTCATGGAAAAGTTTTGGAATTTATCTTGTCTTGTCCACAAAGTCCTTTTCAAAAGACTTTCTTACTGTGGTGTACTCAGTCTTTTTTCTCTTATTCCTTGCTAATGCTAGCTGGCTGGAATGTTGCTTGTATCTCTGCCACTGCACATCTCAAAGCTCCTTGTTTTTAATATCTTTGATTAAACCATTCTTTCCTTTTTCTTACTATTCCCTCAGTACTTGTGATTAGAGGTACTCATGTTTGTACTACTTCATCGTGAATTTCACAGAACCTCTCACCACAAAGCCATGGATCCTGGATAGTGAACTCCATTTCCCAATCTATGTTACCATAAAAGATGTTGAGGTTTGTGTAGTTTCCATGATTATATCTCCTCTTATGGCTTTTGTCACCTCTACTATTTTAATGTCCTCATTTACCACATAGTCAAACTTGAGAATTACAAAATCACTCTAATTGGTGTATCATATGTAATATTCTTGATAACCATGCTAGAGTGTGTGAAGCCAAAGTCTAGCTTTCTATCTATACATCTCTGA
>JAUUEG010052465.1:0-11599 GCA_032361445.1 Panulirus gracilis | reverse complement strand
AGAAAAATTGATGAATTACTGGCACATGTGTATGGGGGTTAGTCATCATGTCCCTGGCATCTTCGTCAGCGTGTCTCCAGACAGCCAGGAATGCTTTCAGTACCGGTAGTCTCAAGAAATCTCTAGTCAAATAAGCTAGTTATGGTCAGGTTCCTCGTGTGACATAATAGTCATTGGCTTCGAATGGGGCATTTGAAGTTCACTGGCGCGGAAAACTGACCTAAAGATACCCCAGATGTATGCGGAGTGCAGTCAAGTTTGAACATTCAGGAAGTCAGCGAGAGCTTCGTCACGCGGAGGCAGAACCTCCAAGCTTTGTTGCCTATTGTGTGACCGAGACGTCCATTGCTGGCCACATGGAGGGCAGACTACGACCGCCTGGTGATTATGCAGATTTATTGACACTTTATTCTACTACACGCAAACACATACAAGAACGAGTTGGCTAAAGACACGGCACGACTATGGAGACGGGGAACTTTAAGCTCAAGAGAGCAAGAGAGTTTCAGGAAGGAAGCGCAAAATGGTAAGAGAATGTAGAGGGAGATGGAAAACATTAAGAAAAGAATATATAAAGAAGGCGGAAATGGAGAGAAAAAAGAAGAAAATAGTCCAGAAAGAAAGGAAAACAGATGACAGGCAAAAGAAAACAGCGAAACAGGAGCCCGTAATGAGAGAGCAAAGCTGTGAAAAAAAAGAGACATGCGATTCTCAGATAGCAAGGAACAGGAGAGCCGAGGTAGATCACAACAAGAGAGGAAAGAAAGACCACAAGACAGCAGAACAATGTCCACAGGAAGGAATCAAAGCAGAACAGAGGGACAGACAATGAGCAGTATATAAGGACAACTTCTTGAGAGGAAGTCAGGAAAGATACAGTAAGAAGAGACGAAAACCAAGGCTTCGGGAAACGACAGAGTTTCCCCAGGACATTAAGAACAGCGACAGTACAAGAGACGTAAGACCCTTGCGGCGGAAAGTTAGAATCTTTACCAAAAAGGATAATACGAAGCTTTATGGTAATTCCCTGACAATTTTAGTGAAAACAGACTTGTTGCAGACGGACCAACATTCTTAAGTGATGGTTAGCTACAAATCTCCTTTACATCTGTTTAATAAGAAATTCTGAGGAATCGCCTGATAAGCATTTAGCAAGAATAAAGTGTCGGATGACCTCGTTTGAAGAGACATGACTGTCTGTTGATTTCACGGTTTAACTTTGTAGCTTAGATAAAATTGGTAAGAGAATGAAATTCATACTTGATTCTGAATCTAATGGCAGGTGTGTGGCTGTGAGAGGAGGCTGGAGAACCTAGATTTTGTGTTTGATTACATCAAGGAAACTAAGAAGTAATCAAGGAAAAATTCAGACGAGATAATTTCATTTGTTTAGAATTTCTTTGGGATTGTAATGAGAGGAAAGCATAAAGCGGCTGGAAAATGAAAGTAAGACAGAAATCACATGAGAAACAAGAAATCATTGTTGCTGACTGTGAATCGCGTGTGGGACCGTGCAGGTTCGAATACAGGACAGGGCCGTCAGCTCACAGCCAAACCAGCTATTCATCCTCCCCTCGGAACTGTTCTAAAAACGACGGTAACAATAATGAAACTGCGTAAATAGAGCTAAACAAGACTGCGAGGTAAACGACACTGCAAGGGATGGGGTAAAGCATCAAACCGCCTCAGTTTGAAAGTAAAGCAGACAGGTTTTGAGCAATGACCACAAGTAAAGAATGCCAAGACTATAGGAAGACAGTACAAGACAAAGATCGCACAAGGGCTCAATAAAGAGGCCAGAAGATTGAGGTGAACAATAAACCACAAGAATAAATCACAGAGGCTGTAGCAAATAAGCAAGAAAACCCAGGGATCACAAGATAAGAGCAATATGTATAGGGTTGCAGATAAACGGCAAAACAGACAAAGACTGCTAGAGCTAAAAACACAGACCATTTGAAAACATCAACACAGCGACTAATAAACGACAGCTAAAAGGCATCACATGAACAGGACAGGACAGAAAGGTGTCACAGGCAGAAAACTAAACTGAAGAGCAACAGAGAGTCTTATGAAAGACGGCAAAACGAAGAACCCACGACGCCAGCAAGGATAGACGCCTGGGTATGAAAACGATAGGAAGACTTTTCAAGATGAGCAGCAAGACACTAGACGAGAGGAGACTAGACAAGAGGCCGCAAGATACGAGAATACAAATTGCAGGTACAAAACAAACTGCTATAGCAAAAAAAAAAAAAAAATGGATATATAAAACAAGAAGAGAGCAAAGTGAGACTAACAATGAGCAGTAAAACCCAAGGCCGGAGAAAAATAACTGAGGAATGTAAGAAAAACACTGATACAAATGGCTGAAGGACATCGCCGCAGCTACGGAGATTAATGAGAGGCTGCGGCCTGAGGGAACACAACCCACTCATGCACGAGGGAGGAAGCATACTTTATGCCGGAGATATGTGACTCGTGAATCAAGCAGTGGAGGAGACGCATTTGTCTACAGCCTGTATATATATGGATGTCGCACTGGCCGGAGCCGCTGAGGAACGTCGAGAGGCCTCTGAGACCTAGAGGCAGTAGGCCAGGCGAGGAGGATTCTTGAGAAAGTAGAGCTAAGATATTTCTCCCACGCTGACCCACGAGGACGTCATTGCGAGGAAGAAGGGCAAATGAGAGTAGGTGAGGCTCGTGTGTGAATGGATTTTAGTCTACGTAATTTATCATGTTAGCAAATAGACTCTGTGCAATAGATTCAGCTTTCAAAAGATGATAAAATATGATACGTCGTGAGCCTGGCCAGTGGCGTAGCAATCTTCAGGTTACATTACAGTCTTGGATCTTGTGTATCAGTTGATATTATTTTGACGGTAGAAGAGTCTGTATGTGAGCTCCGGGACCTGTGTGTGATGATGTTTCTCACTATGTATGACCAGAGATGTGTCAAGATATTCTTGTAGCTGAATACTGAATGATAACTCGGTCTGCAGTTTAATCATCCCCTTGAGCACGACGGCACGACCCTTGGGGATATGATGGCTAAGCCCTCGACCTGACCCTACAGGCGTCAGGTCAGAGATAAACCCACCTTACTAATGAGTCGTAGCGTCGTGATCAAGGGGTGAAGAACCTGTGGAGGTATTTGGCATTCCTTGTAACGATGACTGTCCACCTAAGGACGGGTCACAATGTACGAGCGTATTACGAGTCTTGTTGGCATCTGTAATATACACGACGGCAGCAAGGAAACTAAGGCTACCGTGCCACTAGTAATTACAGTAATAACAAGGGTCTATGCCAGCCGGTCAGAATATTGCTGGTGTTGCATATTGAAATTTTAATGCAATCTTCATTTTAGAGTCGTAGGTAAAAAGTGGTGGAACGGGAGTGACTAGTGGGAGGAGGAGGAGGCCACTTTCAAACTTGTTGTGTTTATATTCACCTTAATCCCATGAGCACGACAGCACGACCCTTGAACACGACGGTACGACTCTTGAGCACGACGGTACGACTCTTGAGCACGACGGTACGACCCATGAGCACGACGGTACCACCCTTGAGCACGACGGTACGACCCTTTGGTATGGTGTAGCCTGGCTCGGCCGCCACATCCAAGGGTCGCACCGTCCCCTTCATGTGTTCATATTCACGTGAATATCCTTGTTCATGGAGCGTTCTTCCATCTTTCTCACCAGATATTCCTGAATTTTCACATCATTTCCCAAGTCATCTATAAATCACTCGGATGAACTCAATAGCGTGACGATTACTATAGGATTATCCTTGAGGATGATCAATCATCTCGTGTAAAAATACCTGGTAACCGAGTTTCCATTCCTTATACGATGTTATACAATGGACCTTATAACTTACGTGATGTCTCTGTATCAATATGACTTCTGGCATTATCAAAGCCGTGGGATGCGAAGTGTGTCGTGAGCAAGAGATGTCGTTACCACGTTCTTTGTGTACATGAGAGTCATTCAGAGGCTTGCCTGTGTCATACTTTACAACGAGGCATTACTTTATTGGCTTTTAAAACCAACACAGATAACCTCATGCCAGAGCAGGAAACCCAGAAATCCTCCTCCCAAACCCAGAGATATTGACCCCTGCTTAGTTTTGAACAAGATTATTGTTTTATTTTTTCTAAGAATACAAATCGTATCGAAACATAAGCTTACTATCCGCGCTCGAACAGACCTTACTGAACCTACTGCAAGCAATTCTTTGTTTCATAAGATAACCATGGAATCAATATGGGACACTTGAGCTTCAGCATATTTTTTGCGAATCGTGGAAGACAATTTGGTCGAGCAGGTCAGCGACGTGGCCGTACTGCCAACAAGGGTTCCTGATGGCGGTGGTGAAGGTGTGTGTCAGTGGCGGCGCTGGTCCTCTGTTCTCGGCTGCGCCAACACCTTCAGTAATGTAATGTTGGACATAAACACTTCCGCTGTTCTTCGTGTCTTTCATAACAGTGATTGTTTCATCAGAAGGTAAAATTGCCCTGAGGAAATTGATGGTAAGAAGAGTGAATGGCATATAGGGGTAGACCTTAACTGACGGGTGAATAGCTTAATAGGAGCCCCAAGGGCAATTTAGTCCTTAACCTGCAGGGCAAAAAGAGGAATGGTATGAATTGGGGGTCAGTGAGGTGTCTAAAAAAAAAAAGCAGGTAATGCCGTCGCCAGTCCAGAAAGGGTGACAGAGTACAAGCAGGCGTCATTCTCAACATCGTATGTACACTAGATACGTGTACCTATTACAGTTTATCATAACAAACTCTTCAGTAAGATTAAAGGATAGTTCTAACGTCTAATCATCGTATGTATGCTTAACGTAATGTTATCGAACAAGTGCTACGTCATACAAATGTTACAACTGGAGGTGTTAACAAATAAAGAGTACGTGATTCTTAACCTTTAACCTTATGCAGCTTATTTAAGTCTTCCTTGAAAAAAACTTAGATTCAACTTGGCGGGACAAAGACCGGGAGACGAATAGTGTGTCGGACACCATGACAAATTTATCCACAGTGAGGGTTGACTCTGGACGATCATTTTCTTTTATTACGCCGCCTGCTGGGTACGAGCACCACTGTGACTCTATGTTAGGCTACCATGGGATTCAATTTGTCTGTCTAGGATACCATGGGATTTGATTATGCTACCATAGGATTTCCTTTGTCCAGCTAGGTTATCATGGGATTTCATTTGTCTGTCTAGGATACCATGGGATTTGATTAGGCTACCAAAGGATTTCAGTTGTCCAGCTATGCTTCCATGGGCTTTCATTAGAGTTTTGTGATAGGATTCTTCATTTTCAGCATGGTTTATAATCAGGTTTTTCTAGTGCATCTTATGTTAACCATATACTTCTGCTGCATCAAAGGTTGTGTTTGTAAAGAGGGAGGTCCGAAACCAGGTTCAGACTCAATTTTGACGTGTGATACGAATTCTTGTTAAACTATCTTTAGTTGTTTATATCTGTACATACACACATGCATACAAGGCCAGTCAGCCTGTCCTTCAGATCCGCAATGTGTGCCAAATAGTGCGAGCCTTTCTTACCCCCATTTACCACTTCCACACACATTTGTTCAGCAACAAGGACCCCAGCCCAAGGTTAGGAGAAGAAAGATAGCACTTTTACCCGCATGGATGGGTAAATGGTCGACAGCAAACTCAAAGCAGGTGGCTTTCTTTTGACGTATTGCATTGTACATAATCCCCATGATATTCGGCCCCTCGCCTCATGGTAGAGTATCCTTAGAGTAACAATTACAAGGTAGGATCGTTTGCCAGACGAGTGGGATTCTTTGTTTTGAGAGGACACAGAGAGGCGCTTCACCTGCCGTTGGTCAGGTGATCAAGTCATCATCAACAACAGGACAGAATATCAAAAGAAGGCAGAAGTTTTCCTTGCAGGAAGTCCTGAGAGATTAGCACGGTATCAGGTGTTGCCCTGAACACATTTATTAACTCTAATTCTTTCTTTGATAAGACCAGTCAGTTTTTACAGATGGCAGCGTCTGTTCGGGAGCTGGTCTGAAAAGAAATAATGATCCAGGAGATATTGTGCACGAGTGAGCATGGCTTAACCTGTCACGAACAGTCACCAGGTTATTGGTGTACATCAGAAATAGATTTTTAAAAAATGTTCACCGAAGCTTCATCGCTTCTGACAACGATACTGTAAGTTTGTCACTTCATTACTGATGTGTGAGTGAGAGGGTGAAGGAAGGGGATTAGAGGCAGACCACATGCTTCTTAATCATGGTGTATATGGTACATAGGACACTGTCCACACACCACCAAAAGATACTCTACAAAGATCCTCTGAAAAGGGCTGTCACCTTTTCTAAATTCAATATCAACCCATTGACCACGACGCTACGACCCCACCCCTAATATGTTCGCCTGGTCTTTGACCTGACCCTGAGGCGTCAGGTCAAATACGAGGCTGTTAAACTCAAGGGTCTTACTGTCGCGTTAAAGTGTGGTGCCTTAAGAGGTTAAATATCCAACAAATATCGGGTTATATGTCACACATTGAGATGGATGAATAGCACCTCAAAAGAGCTTCGCGATGGCTTTGTGAAACTGTTGTACAAATTGTCTTCACATGTGGACCCAACGGCTCCTGAGGACAATTTGCATTCATTAAACTTTATTCGTTTGTTGATACGACGGATCGTAAACTCCTGGCTCCAGCAGATGATGCAGCACCGCGCCACAAACTTGGAGTTACGTGCCAGAGACTCTGACTTGAGTGGGACGGATGCCCCGCCGCTCTTGGAATCGGATTCCTTTCTAATGAGTTAGACGACCGTAGACGGACGTCTGCCGGCAGTTAAAAACCACACCTGATTACTTGACAGTCATAAGGAAATCTTCTTTCAAGCTGCGCTGGAAGTTATTTGGAACCTTCTCTTGGTGGGAACATGGAGACACCTTACAAACTTTCTTCTGAATGTTTGGTCGACCAGAATGGTACGGGTGACGTTGCAGATGGTTGGGGAACATGAACATTCATATGTTAGGTCCTGAGCAGGAGTTACTTATAAGTTCTGCCGACGAATTTGTCACTCAAGTGTGTCATTCAAAGCGAGTAAGGAGTAGAACTGATTATTCATCCCATCCAGTCGTTTTGCCAGCGTACGTTAAAGGCCAAAGAATATAAATTTTAATGAGAATGTTTTGAAGTTAGTGGGAACCTTAGGTGGGTGGGTGTCAGCGTGTGTGTGTGTGTGTGTGTGTACAGCGAGCGGTAATGGCTTCAACGTGTAGTGTGTTTATTGTTGTACCCAATATGATGACGGACGCAGCCCAAAGAAGTTGAGGTTCAAAGAAGGAGGCGCAGCCTACCCTAACTCACAAAACACGCTTGATCGAGTGAACTGTTGGTGTATTTGATATGCCATGTCACACTCACACTCATACGTACAAAAAAAAAAAAAGATACACACTTTTCCACGCCTATATTTTCATGTACAGACCTCACACGATGATGGAAAATGGAGAGATTGAGGTTAGAGAAGAATGATATAGTTCAACAGAGGTTAAACAGATAAATGTAGAACCACACTGCAGAAGACATAGACAGCACAACGACCGGGTATCATTTGAAAGGTACGAGTGAGTGAAGGAATGAGTACACTGGATAGCTCGACTTGTCTTACCCTTCTGCCAGCTCCCACTTGCCTTACCTTCCTGCCAGTTCCCGGGAGTACGAGCCAACACGTCCGCTTTCCATTAACTTAGGTCCTGCGTCGCCCCTCGTTCTCCTCATCCTGAGTTTCCCGTCCCTCAGGTCCTGCGCCGCACTTGCGTTCATCCATCTTTGTCTTCCGAGGGACCTCCTCCCACGCATTTGTACTCTCGGTGCCTCTCTGGGTCCTCATTTGTCTCCTGCTCTCCCTATACGCATATAGTATATCAACTTTTTTCTTTCTCTAGTGCGGGTATCGCAGACCCGCTTGTGACTAAGTAAGCGTGGTCTCTTTATTACATTCCATGCAAAATCACAGCATCTTTCTTCTTCAGTGGCTGTCAGCAAGCATGCTCCTCCACCGCAGCAAAATTAGCAGCTCTACCATAGTAGATATTCTCATATTGATTATCAAACTTAATTGTGTAATATGCATCTCCAAATACGTATTGAAAGAGATGTTTAGAAAACAAAAATCTATTATGAATGGGACGCAATGTAGCTGAGCTACGGAAGGAGCAGGACAACCATTGAATCGCCAACTCTAGAACACAGAACGAAAAGAGGAGACTTGATTACAACCCTCGAGTTTGTGAACTGGTTTGACAGCGTTAGTATCGAGCAGCTTTTTGATACAGGCAGCAGTACCCGGTCAACCAGAGGACAAACGTAACGTTGATTTAAGATAATGCCTGGAAAGCGAAACTAAAGAGTAAACGACTTAGAAAAAATGTGAAGAAATACACTTGAAGTACCACGATTGCGAGACGGTGTGCCCACGATTGTGAGACTTCTTCTCATCTATGAACACAGACACACACACACACACACACACGTTTGAATGATGTACATGCTTCTGATAACCTTCTCCGTCGTGCACTGTTCACCCACTGTTTTCTTGACCGACCTCATCATATCCGCAGATAGATAAGAAAGGGGAAAAACGGCGATGGTTGAAGTGTATGAGGAGCGGCAGGGTTCCCTGGGCCGTCCGTGGGGTCACAGGGATTGCCGCGCCACCGGATCTAGCCAGGGTTCTCCCCACCCGGGCGCCGCGCCCTGAACTCACCCAACACACGTTTATCCCCCCAGGACCAACAGCAACATGCTCCTGCTTCTAGCGAATAATTCATTTCTGACAATGCCACAGCAAACGTAGCCTAACACTAACGAATAATTCAGCTCTGAAACTGCCGCAGCAAACGTAGCCTAACACTAACTCGACGCACCTCAGGAAACTATGATTATATGCATCTTGTTTTATTTATTTTTTTCTTACGGGTGTGACTGTTGGCCTGGGATGATGTCGGAGGATGGCTGGACGATGACACCGACCTCGGCAAACTGACTCCTGGTGCGTGAATAAGACGTCGCTTCCGTCCAGCGTCGCTCGAGATCATGTGGTACAGTCAGGATCGGACGAAGAATAATGTTTTCTCAGTCTAATCTAATAAACAAAGCTGGCTGCAGCAGTCTGAACTTGGCTATGCCGGCGATTAAGGGTCCTTTGGTTACTATAAAACATTGCGACCAACAAACCTCCTCCTAGGATCGGTCATGTGTGTGTGCTAGGCCCTATGATATAAACCGGAGGTATCCAGTATAGACGACGGAGCGTTGTTAACCCGTTTCATGTGTCGAGAAAGAGACTATTGCTTAGAGATGATAGGTTACCTCCCTCACCACGGCCTTCACTATGGGCATCATCCACCAGGGTAGAAGTTATCAGCATCGTCCGCAGTTGTTGTAAGCGGGTGGCTCAGCCGCTGCCCGCCCGTGCTCACTCGCCGAGCTACGGAGCACAGCCCGAGACGCGGATACCTTGGATGGTACTACTCCTCATTAGGAAGAAGGACAGATATCAAATGATAACGAAAAGTAGAGTCCAGGATACGGAAGCAAAGTATACCTTGCATTAAATGTTCAGTGTTACACGTATAATGTCACTTTTCGACCCTCAGCATTTGCGAGAGTTCGTCTGGTGGCGTCCGGAGTGAGGCCCAGGACCCCTGCGGGTGGCTGTGGGAACAAGGGGTTTTACTCTGTCGTGCGACGGACAAAGGACAAAAAGTTCCCATGTACCCAGTGGTCTTACTCCCCCGACCCCCTTCCCTCTGCAACAAAGACGGGTCTATGGCCACACAAGAAATGAATACAGTGGTACTGTAATGTGGTTCGTCATGTGTGTTCAGAGACGTTGGGTTGGGAGCCTGTCGCTAGTGTTACCACTAAGCTGTCCAGGACACAGGTCATGGAAGTATACCAGTAGGATATGACAGCTGGAGTATCTCGTGACCAAGACCTACCTGCCCAGTGCTCAGACGACAAGGCTGTATCACAGCCTCATCCATTTATAAGGTTATCCTTCTTCAACCTCTCGAATTATGATGTCCTATGATTACCTTTTGGCATTGTATGGGGAGGGAGTTCTACTCTTGCCGCACCATCTCTTAAACTTCCTGTAAAGTCATACAGAACGCTAGAATGGAAGAATGCTGGATGATATTCGCACTGAAGTCTTCTCTCCATGTGTTCCATCCTCTTTACTTTGTCTCCACTCGGGTTGAAGTTCATAAAAAAGGCACGTAGGCGAACAGGAACAGGTCCAAATCCTTTTTTTCTTTACCAGAAAATGCACAGGTCTGGATGATAATACAAATCAATCGTTTATAAACTATGTATTAAGTACGAAACACGATGTTCATCCTGAGCACAATGTTACTAAACAACCTTTAAACTCGAGATCACACTCACAGGAAAGAGAAAGTCTCGGCCTTTTATCCTGCTGAAGCTGTTGTTTAGTGTTTACAATTAAAATGCTGGATGCTTAGAGAGGGAAGAGAACTAAAGAGCTGAGCGAGGAGCAAAATATTCAGATAACCAACATCAAAGAAAATAAATGTATGAACGGCCCTTGAGCCTCGATTGCCAGTTTCACTTAAGATTCGCCTCAGGAATCTGAATTGATCACTTGAGCAAATCATGATTATGAGATAAATTTTACGCCATATTGGTGAAGATATAATCACTCCTTACCTATTTTTCCCGAAGCTCAAGAGACAATTTGCCTGAATGACTCGTTCTACTTTTTTTTTAGAGGAAGGGGAGAGCGAATGCCAGCGATCATGCATCACATAAACTTTAGAGTTTAGTAAGGTCCTCTTGTAATCTAATGCAATTCTCATCACTCTCTACCTCCTTCATGACCTTGGCATCATCTGCAAACACATTCAGGTATGAGTCCAGTCTTGTCAAGTCATTTCCTCGTGTGGACACGTTAACTCCATGGAACAAAGAAATAAAAGAGTCGGTTTTGTCGCTTCTTGCACAACGTACACAGCCACCTCCTGTTCTGTGATCGGTCGACACATTTACACGGAGGGAAACACGGGCATGAATCACTGAATAACTGACATAGCGGCGGTCTGGCTTATGCCTCCATACCTTATGTGAAAATACTGAGGTAGTAAACCCTGTGAAACACTGCTGTCTCACTGGCCACAGCCACAGTACAGAAGGCAGTGCGGGTACGGTCAAGACCCCTCCGACTGCCCCCAAGGTTAAGTCAGAAGCCAGGCCATCATACAAAATGAGTGTTTTTACAGACGGACGAGAGAACATGATTTTTCTTCGCTTTCCAAAGGAGACAAGAAATGATTCTGTGCCGAGATATGGAGTCAGACCAAGGGCCACAGTTGCTAATAGCAAGACCACTTGACCACGCAGCCTCTACACGTAATTCAATGTGACCTTGTTTGTTTTGATAATGTGTGTGTGGGGGAAGAGTGAAAGAGGTTGGGCCAGAACACAAAGACCGCCCCAGATGGGAGCCCCTCCCCCCCACCGCCCACACTCGGTAATAGCATGGGTGGCT
>JAUUEG010052355.1:0-11600 GCA_032361445.1 Panulirus gracilis | reverse complement strand
CCTCCGCCTTTCTCTCCCCTTCCCCCCTTTCCTCCCTCCCAAGTGCCCCCGCGGGGAGGTAGGTGGGTGGGTGTATTTGGGAGGGGGGGCGGGTGGTGCTCGTTTTGGACAACAGCCAAACAGAAGGTAACATTCAGGCGGCAACCCGTCCCAGGGTATCGATCTTAAACATGGAGTGGGAGAGTAGTCGTCTGGGTGTCCGCTGGTATCTTAGCTAGAATACAAGGAGCCTAGGCACCCACCCGCCAGCCAGCCAGCCATCAACACCCACCCTAATTCACCCGTGCTCCCGGCACGACCTAAGTGGCATTTCATCCACAACGCACATGACTTTCACATGATAAAATTCAACGGTCAGCACGTCAGTTAGCAAGATGATGCAGACAGCAACCACACCTTAATATTCTTGCGACAAACATTGACCCCCTTTGAGGATCACAACGATACCACTCTTGTGTATACTGATGGCCTGATGTTTGACACGACTCTCTAGTAGGGTCATGTCAAACGCCAGGTCATCGTAAGAGAGTCGTGACACCTTGGTCAAAAGATGGGGTTCAAAAACAAGAGCTTTACGTGGAGAATACATTTCGTCAGGTGGGTCTTTGATGTTCAGCAGGTAATTAATTGCTCGTTATCACGTGTGCGGTAGTACAGAAGTCGTATGACCCCACATATCAGGTCTCGATCAATCAGTCTGTCTCACTAGTACGGTGTCCATGGACGATTACCGCAGATTCAGTGATGCTGATGAAATTAGGGCCAGTTCTTTGGCAACTTTTTTGTTTTTCATTTTATTTTTCGTTTGCTAGAGTTCCTGTGCTGATTCTCCAAATCTTGACTGACAGCAATCACCATATGAACACACCGCGGAAAAGGTTGGGATAAAAAGACAAAATTCCCGGCGTGATATCCGTCCTTCTGCCGCCTATATTGATTTCCAGCACCACCTCTCCCCCTCCCCCACCCTCTCCCTCCTCTCTCCCCCACAGCTACTCCTCCAGCAGTGCCACACTACCACCACCACCACCACCTCCACCATAGGCACGTTGCCACCCCCTCCCTTCCCCACCAGGTCCTTCAGCACTCTCCTCTTCTCATGCCCTCATACTACGACCCCTCTGGGAGGTCGCGGGGGATCTCCAATCTCCATCTCGCGCCCTTGTCTCTCCTACCCCCATATGATTTATCAGGTCAGAGATGTTCCTATCACGCTTCCCTTCCCCCGTCTACGTCTCCGCCGTCCCCTCTGCGTCTCCGCCTCCGACGTGCGTGCCTAACGGACAATCCCCATAATTCCACACTAGTGTTGTTCATCTCGCGCGTGCGGCGAAGCGGGATGATAATAATATTGGTACACACACACACACACAAACTTCTTATCTGATTACAAGTAGCAGTGCCTAATAACTTTAATTAATTTCCTCCCAACATGCGGCAAGACATGGGATATAGCAGTTGTGACTGTAAATATGAAGCTGAAATGACGTTAAAAGAACAATGATGTTACCATTTAGAAATCTTCGGTACACCGAACGGATCAGCACCGCCTGAGATGGGATTATTGGTGGCTTGCATGATGACCGTTGCTACTGTCATTGGTCACTTTCCTTAAAACCACGCGTGGGCATTGGCTCCCCGAGGCTTGCTCTATCCGATGCAAGATTAGCCAGCTATCAGGCAAAAGATCCACGGTTCATTTGCAAAGGAATTGCATGAGGTACTCGTAACTATCTAATTAGCATTCTTACTCATTTGAGTGTCGTTCTTGGCGAGGCAATATACTGTGATGAACCGAGATAAAGGAAAGAAGCAAGACGTCCTCCGCTTGGCCCGGGTGGCTCTTGGTGTGGGGGAGGGAGGAAGGGGAGTGCAATGACGTCACGGGATAGCATTTAGGCACGGCCTTAAAGCTGGCATGTCTGGCTAGCGGTGTTGCTATCCCCACTTAATTCACGTTTAATTCTATTCAGAGACCTATATTTGTGGTCAGAGCCGAGGAACAAAGAATTCATTGGTACGCCCACTGTGAAATTTGCTTAAATAAGTAAAATTCTGCCCAACGGTACGATAAAGTATTTTTGTATAGTATTGGTCTGATTAACTGAAGGAGTGTTTCACGCAGTGCGAACGTTGGTGATTTCGTGTAACACTGCAATAACAGTTTAGTGGATCGTACAGTGTCTAAACAGCAACGCCATGTGTTATTCAATGGAAACAAGGTGAATATAATTAGCTCTGAGGCTTGCTTGATAATGGGGTGTAGCAGAGCGCTTAGTTTGTGTACGTGTGTAGGAGGAAACTGTCTGGGTGTATTGTGTAAATAGGTGACCGTTGTAGCATTGTATGTAGGGGTTAGGCTAATTATGTTAGTGTGAGTGGATGCGGGTATGCAGGTGGATGATGCGATAGTGCATGGTAATCATTAGCGCTAGAATCATATGGTAAAATATAATAATCAAGGGATGTGGTTTTGTACTGGTCTAGCCAGAATGAAAAAAGGAATTAGAAATCGATACTTAATGGTTATTTTGCCGACTGGTCGGTACCTGTGTGTGTCAAGCGTTATTTTGACTTACTTTATTTTCGACGATTTATTTTTTTCCTAGCACTATCTCTGGTATACAGTGAGGCAGGGTAGGGTGACTTTGAGGTAGGTTAGGGTCGTGGGGACGGGAGGCCAAGACCCCTGGTTAGGGTCATAAAATATGGGCGTTTGAATTGTTTTGCCTGAACACTGCCTAGCCTTCAAAATGGCGACGGGTGTAATAAGTACTTCCGCGACCCTGGTGGACTTTGTGCAATACTGGTCTTTTTGCTCATCAGAACTGATATCTGCACGAATCTCAATATTTACAAAAGCTCCCCTTCCCTTTTTTTTTATAGAAAGATGATATATCCAAATTAGAAAATGGAATAAAGGAAAATAAACTCGCCAGTAACGTTTGACCTACAGGTGCCGACAAGTCGGCAAAATAACCACGGTAATATCAGTATAGAGAGTAAAGCACCATGAGAAGAGTTGGGATTCATGGTAAATATTTTCATCTGGTCTCGTGAAACTCTATCTTGCAATACGATTAAAATACAAGGTCCAAAGCCATTTTACGTAATTTTATAATAAATAGATAAATACGGTTGCAGGGGTCTTAAGAAATCGTTCTCAATACTTTATAACGTTAAGTAACAAACTCGAAAAGTTCACGTAAAGTCGGTCATAACTGAGCTTTTACAGCTTTCTATTTCCTGCTCCAAACTGTTATTAGGAAATGGCATTGATCTACCAATAAAGCGTAGGATTATCATTAATTTCGTTCAGTACGTACAGGGCGAGGGAGTGGTGTGTTATTGTGGTAGAACAGCGGACGTCATGCATGCTGGCAACAAATGTTTACTCAGTTACTTAATTTCTTGTTTTTCCCCCCCATACTTGATCACCGTTTACCGCTTTAGCGAGGTAGCGTTAGGGATGGACGAAGAAGGGCCGCATCCGATCACATCCATTCTCTAGCTGTCGTGTGTAATGCTTTTTTTTTTTCTCTCTCACTTTTAATGGAACATGTACGCTAATTACGGTCTCGGATATGAAATTGGTTCGTACAGCGATGCCATGATCAAATTCTGTATCTATTTTAAACTGTCCATGGGTACCACATGATATTTTTTTATATATTTAATGCAGTTTAAAAGCGTACACCAAAATATTTAAGTTTTCGCCGTACTGAACATGGAAATATAATGCACATTTCCCAGGTCTTTTTCTAAGCTTTCTGAAGTAGACAGCCACATCACAAAGACATGTGCATATATCTATTTAGGGCTCATTTACGACGAAAAATATTAAAACTACCATAACGACACGTACAAAGGAAAGAAACACTTTACGGAAGATCTTGAATTCGCAGACATATTTGATAGAATGCTTAGGGTGTCTTAATCACCAATGAACTAAGGATTACCTAGCCAAATAGTCTGGCATTTCCCCTCGCTGCTGTGCCATGATGTCTATCATAAAACGCCAGAGACCAAATAACAAAGCGAGTCTGAAAACGAATTGCGACATTAGATGTTAAATCATATATGGCGGATAATAAACAAGATATCCGTTGGTGCTAATTATTCAGTCACATATACCGCATAATGTACAGAATATCCATTGGTGCCAGACTAAAAATTGAATCACACAGCGCATAATATACATCATATCCGTTAGTGCTAGACTGGCCGTACGAATTACCAAATGATCTTTGATCTTTCATATACTTTATTATAGACAAACTATTATTATTATTATTATTAGTAGTAGTAGTAGTATTAGTATTGGTGTTTTTGTTAGTTATTATTATATTATTGGTGTTTTGTTGCTATTATTATTATTATTATTATTATTATTATTATTATTATTATTATTATTATTGTTGTTGATGTTGTTGGTTATTATTATTATTACTTTATTATTGTTAGTTATTATTCACCACTATAGTAGACTATTTATCAATAGGGAAGGCGGAAGCTGTGGCAGTGCGTGTTATTAGATATGCGTAACGTATGCGGTAGCATAAGGTAGATGAAAATTGTTAACGTATGTAGGATTTGGTAAGAATACAGGTAGTGTAAGTAGATATGAGTAAGAGCACTAACATTTGTAGGTAGGTGAAGATGAGAATTTTGGTAGTGGTGTTAGTGAGAGATGTGGAAAGCGAGTTATGGAGGGGAGAGTTGTAGAATGTTAGTTGGGTTAATGTTAGTTGGCGAAGGTTGTGTGGGGTTAATGTGTACAGTATGAGAGAGCCAAAGTTATTGCTTGTGGTTAAGTTACCGTATGTTATTGTACCCTATCGTACACCAGAGAATCGGAAATTTAAAAAAAGTGTGAATTGAATTGATTAATAGTCGATAACAAGGAGCGAGACTGTCCATAAGCCAAACTCACCCATGAATAACCTCTCAAGACTCCCACAATAGCTTCCTGGAACTGATATAAACACTGGAGACATCACACTGAAAATGGAAGACATTGTTATCATGCTTATCACTGGCAACTGAGAGCTGTGACGTCATCAGAAGACTTGCCGGCGTGATGGCGCTTGTGGGCGGGCGGGCGTGTGGGTGGCTGGGCTTGGCGTTTTGTTGCCACAACACTCGAGGGGGGAACAGCACAAGGGAAGCCTCTAACACTCATTATCATCATTTGCCACAACAGTCAGACTAGTTTATCTTTAATTCTCTATCTAAATACATCATGGAAGAGATGGCAACAGTTTCCCGCTCCCTCACCTTAGTGCGCATCACCCAGGCATCGACGGTGTTGTTACCGACTCTGCACGTCACCCGCCCGACGCAATCACCTGGTACATATGCACGTCCGACGAGCCGCTGACGCAGGTGTTTCGCTGGGATGGTTTGTCAGATTTTTTTTAACACCTGTATCTCTGACGTAGCCTTGCCCTACACCTTTATTTTTTTTTTGACGAAGCTGTGCCCTACACTTGTATTTTCGACACAACTGTGTCCTACACTTGAATCTTTTTGACACAATTTGTGCCCTACACTAATATTTATTTTTTTTTTGCGACACAATAGTGTCCAGACTTAATCACTGTAACTGGAAGACTTGGTTACCACTCAGGTTAACTCTGAGAACGTGGGATGAGAATCCCTGGAAGACACGGTATAATAAGCCTGGTGAGCAGTGTCAGGCAAGCCCTCCGGCAACACCTTCGTCAGGAGTCGACGACGACACTGCTGCTGATGCTGCTACTGCTGCCTAGGGGCTGATGCAGCCACTGACGGGCATCCTGCAGGCGATGGTCTGACACAGCAGCCTCCACCTGCCTCCTCCTAGCTCCACCTGCCGCTCGTGAGACTCGACAGAGTGCTGGAGCACCGCCATTTTGAAACCCAGTTGATTATTGCTTCGTAAACTCTTGAGTGATCCACCCCAAACATTCCTCCCTCCTTCAGACAGTCTCCTAACGTGATACGGTCAGGATGATTGAACTGGGATGTATAGACCTTCTGGTGTAGTGCCGCTTTTCTACAAATGGTCCTACTGTATACTTTGTATACACGAAGATATTCAACCCAGTGCTTCTGGAAGCACTAGAAGGGTAGGCCAATTTGGAAGGCCTCGACCAGGGCATAGAATGAGGTTGTGATCCCAATCACGCCGAAGAGGAAACCCAGGAAAATCACAAAATAGTCGTAAGCTATGTCCCCCAAGTCTAGCTTCCCAGCCTTTATCTTCAGATGGAAGTAGCAAGGCCAGATGAAGGACAACATGGTGCCTGTGAAGGAACCGATCAGCCCCATGAGAATGGCGAAGTGAGGGATAGATATGGCCATCAGGATAGTGAAGACCACGATGAGTACGCGCAGACCCAGGGCCCACACTTTGAGCTCACCGTCCAACGCCCACACGGAGGGGAAGGAGGTCTTCGGGCGACCGCGGAAGAAGGTGACTTCGATGATCTCAACCGCGGCGTAGTAAGGGAGTGGGTAAGAGAGCATGGCCTTCACCACGAGGATGAGGTTGACAAAACCTTTGAATGTGGGGTTCGGGAGGTTGTTTGTGATGACCTCCTCGGTGTCCTCTGCCCATGTGAGGAACCCGACGTAGCCAAAGAGGCCCTTGAAGATGGCGGCGGCGATGTGACTCCAGTTCAGCATGCAGGTGAACTTGGAGCGATCGATCAGGTTGTACTCCAGCGTTGGCAGGAAGATGTGCGACGTGTAGCTGAAGACGATGATCCCCAGGGCGATGGGGAACTCGAGGATGTCTATGCGGAACATGACCTTGGACCACGCCCAGGTCGAGGCGTTCCCGATGCAGTAGGCGAAGATGATGATGTTGATGGCCAAGTGGGCGATCATGCACCAGAAGGAGAGGGTCGAGACGTGGTGCAGGTTCTTGAGGAAGCCGCACGGTAGGAGGACGATGCCGCAGATCATCATCCAAGAGCGGGCGTCGATGGGTCCGTTGGGGAAGCTGCCGATCATAAGGTCCCCACACAACACCACGTACAGGATGCACGTCATCAGCAGTTCGATCAACTGGCGGGGGGACGTTACAAGACTTAAGGTTAGTTGGGAGGGGAGGGTTGGGTTTCAGACACGACCTGTTTGTTGACTGTAAAGGAAATCATTCACGTGATTTGGTGGGATAGAACGGTTAGTGATGAGGGGGGGGGGGGGGAGGTCGATGAGCTACGAAAATGGATGATTGATGAGCACTAGAAAATACATTGGTTGACCAATACGGAGTAGACAGTTGACAAGATTAGAAGGAAATTAAGACATTAAGGAAAAGGAAATTGTGACATGGAACAGATGGTTAGATGAAAGGGAGGCTGCTGAAATGGCTAGGTGGTGGGGAGGCTACTGAAATGGCTAGGTGGTGGGGAGGCTAATAAAATGGCCAGATGGTGGGAAGGCTACTGGCATGATAAAAGATTAGAAAGGCTACTGGCATAATAAGTGGCTGACTGTGTGGTTGCATGATAGGGAAGCTACTGGGCAGGTTACTAGCGATTATAGCAACTGCAGATGAAGGGAAGGCAACTCGCCTAGCATAGAAAATACGGGGAATAACGGGTGAGTCAGGAGGACTGAGAGACACTACTGGGAAACTCCGATGAGTTACCGGGGAGCTTGCAGGATGATGGGAAGGCTGCTGCCACAGATGGTAAGTGAAGATGAAGCGCCCTTTTCCTCACGCCAGAATCGACAACACTTAGCGTCATAACCAGCGGGCGTGGAAAGACCTCGAGCCGTGAAGCTCTCAATCATAACAACGGGCCAGCGTACTAATAGCCACAGAGGCTAATAATAGCGCCCTTGGGGAGGAAGGAAGGAAGGAGGGAGTAGGGTGCGCATGGGTGGTTGAGGCTCCTCCCTACCTGGGCGGTGTTGACGATCTTGCCTCCCCACTTCTGGCCGAAGACCTCCCGAGCGATGCCCTTGTAGGAGGACCTCACGCGGATCAACTGCCCCTCCTCGTTCAGCTCGTAGAGGCAGTCGACCAGGATCTTGCCCGTGTAGCAGCAGATGTAGGCGATGCCCACCATGGCCACGATAGCCCAGTAGCCCCCGTGCAGCACAGCGTAGGGCAGGGAGACGATGAACATACCCTGTCGGAGGTGGAGAACACCGTGCAGTGTAGGGATACTGACTCAGAGGCGACCTCACCTCAACGTGGGTCACAGTGTGTGACTGGGGGACTACAGTGTTCCTGGTATGGGAGTATGGTACTGGGAGACTACAGTGTTCCTAGCGTGGGAGAGACATATGATTACATTCTACATATATTTTGCAAGGTATATCCCGTATGACTGACCCAATTCAGCATAACCCCCTCCTTACCATACACACCAAGTAATGGACAATACTTCGTCATAATATGGCCTATGGGACAATACTTTCGTAATGGACCCTAAACAAACTTATATATCTTATACACTACACAGCCTACCCTGCCTATTATAATACCTTATCCATCATCCTGTGTACATTATCATACCGCATGCAGCAAACCTCACATACCGTTTTCTGTACCTACCCACACGTTTTCTATTCATCTTACTCCTGACCACATACACGACATATCCTACGAGTCCGTTCTCTGTGTGCGAAAGATTTGCACATCTTTACCCAACATACCTTTCAGTGTTTCGCTTTGTGTGATGAAGATCCGGAAATACCACATACCTTAGAGAACATGTGCCCAACATACCCGCCACCACAACATGGTGAACATATGGAGAAGGGCGCGGGTAACACGAGATGGGCGAACATGTTGCCCCTCACCAGGCGAGGGCGTGCGTGGTGTGTGTGTGTGTAGGTGGTGACCAGGGAATGTCTGTGGTGAGCGAGGGGTCAATGCTGAGGTGAGGCAACAGGCAGCGGTGTAAGGACGTTCTCCCCACAGGGAAGAGATGGTAGGGAGAGATCTTGGGTACAGGGACGTTCTCCCCACAAGGGAAGACATGGTGGAGAGACACCATGGGTATAGGGACTCTTTCCCAACGGAGGATATCGATTGTGAGGACGCATCTGGGGTGAAGGGTCGTCTCCCCACGAGAGTGTCGTTGGTAGGGAGACACCCATGGGTGTAGGACATTCTCCACACGGGTGGCGATCGTGGGGAGACATCCAGGGGTGTTGAAACGTCTCGCTGACGGGTGTGGCAGTCTTGGGGAGACATCTGGTGGGGTGTAGGGACGTCTCCTCACGCCAGATAGTCACATTTTACAGATAGTTCACGCTGGACACGTGTGCTTATACTTCAGCATATAAGTGCGAATGCCTGAGGTTACTCCGCGAGTGTCAAGTCACCTCCTGCGAGGTGTATATGATCGCCCAAGGACTCAAAGGAGTACACACTCGTCCTGGAACTTCTCACTCTATAGGAGTCCATCAATATCCTGCTTATGATTGTAGCGCAGCCTCGGAGGTGCATAAACCCCTATAGATAACACTGATAATAACACTATCAAAGTGTCTGTAGGTGTTTGTGATGACAGTCACCGGTTTATTGACTCTGCAGCTAAATAATGAACACAAGAGAGAAAGTAAAAACAGTTATGCTAGAAAACGGTTAGGTGGGGGGAGGTGGTGAGGGAGGAGGTGGGTTAGACAGTCTTGTCTTTTCACGAACACCGGGGTGACGGGCGGCAGTCTACCGCTGATTAATGATGTTCACAAATGGTTGGGGATGGGACTGCTCTTGTGGCGGATTCGCTCTATGCGTTTGTGGAGCTGAAGTGCGACTCGAGGACGGGGGATTATTCGTTGGCAGGAGGTGACGGTGGGGAGAGTGGTGCAGTAGCTTCATCCCGAACTACTGAGCGAGGTCCAGGTGATGGATGGAGTCGGAAGACCCGATGTGTTGAACGTCTCTTGACCGGTGGCATAGGAGGGGGCCGAGGAGGATCTGGTAATGCCCTTCTCTGCGTCATTTCCAGTAGCTCCCGTTGTGGTGGACAGGGAGGACCAGGCGGGAGAGGAACAGTGGCTTTCAGAAGACTGAAAGTTGTGTATATGGTCTTGAGTTCAAGGTGCAGGGTGTCCAAGCGTTGGGAGTCTACCAAGAATGCAGACGATATTTGGATGATAGGATGATGGTATTAACGTCTTCCCACCGACGGGGTTTATCATATAGGGTGCTCGATGACATGGGTGACGTACAGGAGGCTGGGACCTAGCGAGGCAGAGGGACGTGGGCGGGGACCTGGAAGCGAGGATGACATACATGATAACTGTTGTTGGTGACGGGGTTGGCGGTGGTCCAGTGATGTAAGTGGGTCTTAAAGTTATTTTGGAGGGCTAAGTTGGCGGAAGAGTAACGGTCAGCGCTCACTCCAGTCTTAAGAGTCGTCAACATACTTCCATGAATTCATGCTGGTGTATCCACCAGCGTGTCACATATAAAGACTGGGGAAACACAAGGGCCCCGTCTTTGAGTCGTGCGGGACACAGCAGGCGAGGGACTAGCAGGTGGACATGCCTCTCGGAAGCCTAATAGTCTGACGTCGGCTTACTGAGGAAGGCTGAGAGCCATGGGTTGAGACGTTCTCCACAGCCTCAGGTTGATGATTTAGATGAGGATTGTGCTGTTGTTAACTAGGTCGGAAATTTCGTCGCGACAGAGAAGGTATAGGAGGCCATCATGTCAGGCGTTGGTTGAGAGGCTTTCCATATTACCAAACCGCTGAGGGTCGACGGAACTTGTAAAGTCCGTCTGAGCTCAGATTAAACACCAAACTTTCACAGAACAAACTGGGGATCGGGGCTGACGGTGATGGATTGAAACGCACCAAAGAAACTGTGATCTTGTCGACTCTAGCATTGGGGAACATCCACAGTCTTCCAGTCAGCCGGGCATTTTGACTGCTGGAGGGACTCAATGGGGCACAGGGGTTGGGCCAACCTCGTAGTAGAACACCACCTTGTAGAGCTTCGTAAGTAGATAAATGACCATAATAAAGCACTTCACCTCGAAGCTCCGTAACCCACCGGAGACATCAAAGTCTTGGACTGTCTCAGGTGCTAGGGCTGGAACGTGAACTTGGAGGAGGCAGCTGGCGTCAATCGTAAGAGTGTCTCCGACAGATGGAGGTGGTGAAGCGATTGTCAGCAAGTTGAGCCGCTGCTTCATTAACAAAGTAATTAAAACAGGGAAAGGCGGGACTCTGCTTGTTCCGGCCACACAACTCTTCCAGTTTCCCCATACCCTAGGCTTGTTGCTAGACTGCCTCAAATTGTTGTAGCCCTATTCGGTGATAAGATTACTTTACAACTTGCATTTCGTGAATTACTTTGTTGTGGAGGGCCTTTTGAGAGGTTAGCATTGCTTGTGGTAGAAGACCCAGTGTCGCCGCTGTATTACATAACCCTCAGGGAAAAGGCAATGGTTGGGTTTTGTGATGGTGGTGGTGATGATGACGACGCAGTTTCTTCATTCAGTCATTCACGCTGAAAGAATGCAGTCATTCAGTTTCTAAGTCATTCACGCTGAAGGAAGTCAGTCCAGTGGAGTCCAAGCGATACAATACCCAGAGTGACCTCCCGCACAGCCCGTGACTGGTCTTTATGTCTTGACA
>JAUUEG010052244.1:0-11602 GCA_032361445.1 Panulirus gracilis | reverse complement strand
CATACCAGGCACCTAATCGACCGGGCTGCGCACCCCATACCAGGCACCTAATCTACCGGGCTGCGCACCCCATACCAGGCACCTAATCTACCAGGCTGCGCACCCCATACCAGGCACCTAATCTACCAGGCTGCGCACCCCATACCAGGCACCTAATCTCTGCAGGCCTTACCCGTCGCCTAATCTACCGGACGATGTACGTCTCTTCACCATTTAATCAGCCAGACAGTGGACGTCGTGCGTGACAATCAGTTTGCTGATTATAGTACATGTAGTCAAGTGGTTGTTAACCTGCGCAACATAGTTCATGTGGCCGAGCGGTTTAAGGACGGTCACTCGTGAGGTACACACTGGGGGAGTGAGTTCCAGTATTCCTCTCTGGCTGGCCCCCAGCCTTGTGTCTTTTCCAGCCAAGCATTCCAGGCAGAGTCCCTCCCTTCTCTGAGTTTTCTCAAACAAAATCCGTGAGCTGTTGCTTTCAGTACGTCTCCTCGTTATGAACCATCATGTCCCTAATCATCTGCCCTTCCCACGTGCGCCCAGGTACCTCTGTAGTGTTTGCCATGATTGTTCCCTTTAGGAAAAAAATGATGATTATAATCATCTCTTGTGTCGATAACGACTTTGTGTGTGTGTGTGTGTGTGTGTGTGTGTGTGTATGTGTGTGTGTGTGTGTGTGTGTGTGTGTGTGTAGGATGCCTCAGCTGATGCTCTGGAATCCAGCTATTCTCAAATCAGGTTTCTTCTCAAAGTTATTCCCACCGCGGACACTCGTCACCCTAGTGATGTTCTTTCATTGTACCATAGACATGGGGCTTTGAAGGAGTTCCACTGCTTCCCCTTGTCAGCGGTCAATACCTAAGTTTTAGGTTCGTCAGGCAACACCTGCTTTCTAAAAACGTGGCCACAGTACTCCAGCTTGTGTTCTGATAATGTCAGAGGTTCCGCTAACTGTCTCGATCTCACAGTGTACTATCTTTAGGTTCTTCTGATTCTGTGGACTTACTACCGAGCCATGAGAATCCCATAGAGTTTGTAATGCATGATCGAACTGCTCATGCCATCCTCACATGACGAGACATCGTTCCCGTGAACTGTGATCGCTTACCCAAGGTGGAGGAAGCGCCACAGGCCTCCTCCCCGAGTCCGGGACACCAGAAACTGACCAGTACCAAAGCCTTTTCAGATTCTGTTGAAACCACAGTCGTTTCCCCAGGTCAGTGAAGGAAAAAAGTGTTATCAGACGCTTTGTCCTCCAACTACCAGTCGGGTTTGGACGAAGATATTGGAGCAGGATGACAGCTCTGCCTCCTGGGGTAAGGAGTCCACCCACCAGGGCACCTGACAATACCAATTTCCGTGTACAAATGAGATTGTCAACAGAGTAAGAAATGTCGTGTTGTTCCCACGGAACCAGCCATATGTGAAGTTAAGCACCTGGAGGTCAACAACGATGTAAGAACTTCTCCCAAAGCAACATCGCATCGAAGGAGCATGTAGTAGAGCACGGATCCCACTATCCATGGTGTTGTGTGCATGAAAGTAGACAGTTGAGAAGCTTAGATGATTGTTGATGGTCAGAAATCCTTGACACATAAGTACAGGAGGGTTAGATCTCTCTAGCAAGCTGACTAGTGCCATACTCCTGGGTAATTATCCCAGGCTCCTGTTGCCTCTCCAGCTCTTACAAGACGGAGTATGAGCCACCTTTTCTAATCATGTGGGGTGTTACACGTATGTCATACATCAAACACGACAGTGTCATATCTCGTACGATAGCATCACCTCTGGCTACCCAGTGCCCACTCAGTTCCTTTATGGAGTCACTGCTGGCTACCTGCTCCCCGCCAAGTCCCTGTATGATGGAGTCACTGCTGGCTACTTCCTCCCCACTCAGTTCCTGTATAAGAGACTCACTGAAGGCTGCCGTATACTCCCTTATGCTGGAGTCTCGGGTGCTTTCGCATCTGTCAACAAACACCAACACTTTATTTCTCAATCGTCACACGTTCCAGAGGCCTGGCTACTGTTGGTCCATGATGAGGTCATCTGCTGGATGACAGTACACGGAAAGGACAGAAAACAGTAGATCCGATGGTTTAAAGTTCTCTGCTGCAGGACAGTACATGGGATGGATAGATAACAAAAGACCTGATGGTCCATGACGAGTTTATCTGCCGGAGGATAGTTTTAGTAACCAAGGTTCCTGGTGTATGCAGCTCGGGACGGTAAAGCAGGTGTCCATTATTGAATGGTGACCAAAATATTTGGAAGCAGCACTTCATCATTTATCTTTCGCTCATTTGAGGTTTTTGTGTCTTTTGTACAATAATCAATATGACGTGTGAGGGAGATTATGTGATTGATTATTATTTTCATTAACTGCGTCTTGGAAATGTTACTTGACGTCACAATCTCAAGGACAGATGACGACCCGCACATATTGCAGTGACAACGTTGGATGATCACTGTGATCACTGTAGTATGTTTAACAAATGCGCTTCGCGAAGACGATCTTATCATAGACCTCCCTCGCACCATATTCATCGGTGTTACCATTTTACGTCTGAAACTTAAGTCATGTTAAATAGAAACGATCGTAGTGACGTCACCCTGGAGTTGCCAGATACCCACAGTGTTTGTTCGAGGTTTGTGACTTGCTTGATATTTCACTTCCTCATTACAAAAGTACCCAGCCATGTTGTTGCTTATTCCCTGGACGCACAAGAGGTATTGTAATTATCATTTTCCCTGATGTGCCCAGCTGTTTAAAAACGTGCCATTCGATAGTGATGGACCGAAAACGCGAGTGTTCTTGACTGTCGTTAAGCAGTAAACGCGCAAACATTTCCTCGCCCGAGTGTGTAAATAGTTCTAGTTCAGATCAAATTGTACCAATAATGTGGCGTAATGGGTAAATACACTGCTATGAAAGCTTTACCCCTGTGCCGTAGTTGACGTTCCCATGATAACTGCGCCTGAAAGTATATTTCAGTTGTAATACTCATACGTCAGCCGAGGCCTCGTGTGTGTATAGTAGTAGTAGTTGCAGTAGTAGTACTACACAAGCATCATGCGTCAGGGACGTTCCCTCCAACTGTGTTGTAAATCAGATCATATCTGTTTGCTGCATGACACTTTATTAGTTTAGCTGAAGGGCTCGTGGTCATGAACAGACGCAGGCAACATGATGGAGGTACACTTTAGTCCCTGACGTCAGGAGGCCATTTAAGGGAATGACTCTTCTGCTGTCTAGTGTACAGCCTCCTTAACTGATGTACAAATTCCTCAATGACAGAGGGTCAGTTAAGGGAATTTGAATGGGATTGATACAATGATATGATAGAAAAGGATCGATAACCTAGTTTCGTCTTGCATCATTTTTGAGGAATGTCGTATTAGTGATTGTTTTAACGCATAGTATTTTCATTATAAGCCTCAGCCATTGTTCTGTTGTGCCTGATAATACCACGATTAAAAAATGATTGCTGTGTCTAAACCTGAGTGCGAACATATCCTGATCCGCTGTAAGGACGATGGCGTTTTTATCATGAACTCCTGAAACATCCACATCTAAATTCAACGACAACAATTTACGTAACCATGGACAAGGATTCCTGCATCAGGGGCAAGAATTCCCTCTATCAACCGTAAGGATTCACTCGTTTAAGGGAAAGGATTCACTGGTTCAAGAGCAAGAACTCATTCCTAAAGTATACATTCTCTCACGGGAAAGATTCATCCCCTCAACGGGCTAGGATTCACTCCATGTATAAGGATTCAAAAGGATGCCTTTGTGAAGCACTACAGAGCTTTCTTCGATCGTGTGTGCGTCTCATACAGATGCTTGAAACATCTGGTTCTCCTTTTCATCATCATCTTCCTAGCAAATATTCAGCGCAAGATGGGTAAGGCCAGCGTTCTCATAGACCCCTTGTTAAGCCTCTGTACATAATCCACAATAAGACAGTCGCCTGCTGATGGCGTCACATCGCTCCAAAAAATATGTTTGTGCATTTGGGCGAAAGTTGTAGCCAAAAGTGTTCTAAATCTATGTTATATTTTGTAAGACAATACATGGTCTGGGATACCTTAATATATTCATGAAAATAGGTCTTCGAGTGTCTAGTGTGGTGTAGTAGGGTGGATGTATACCTTCACACCGTGTTGTCTCATAGGCCATTTAAGTAGACCATTTTTATGAAGATTGGACACTTCCAAAAGGCTTCCCCCTCACACGTTCCCAGCCAACAGATTGGATATGAAATGTTATCAGCATTTCTGCCTTGGGTTAATGACCGATTCACATACCTTTCCAGACTCGATGATGGTAAGACCTGATTACATTCTTGACATATCATTTTTAGAAGATTTGACCGACGCTGTCCCTGTAATCTTACAGAAAATGGTCCGGGCACATGACAGTTAACGTCATCCACAAGAAAGAGTTAGTGCCTAGCGAAAATAGTAATCCCAGGGTGCAATAGCCAGAACAAGGATAGATTACATTAAACAGTATTTTACTCTATACAAAAGAGGAAAGAAAAACTGAATCTGGGTAGAATAGATAGTGCAGAACACAAAGCCCATTATATTTGCTGATCGATTTCGAAGGCAAAAACAAATTTTTGAGCATTCTACTGCCGTCTGAACCAAGGAGAGGCATTCAGTGATCTGCTGCATAAAGAAATGGTAAACATTGTCAAACTTTCTGTGTGCTACGTAAACCCTTGTACCATGGTATACGGTACGGCATCTTCCACCTTCTGTCCCCCTGGTAGAGTTCTGCCGAAATTATTGACCTCGTCCTCAATGATACGAGGAACTTACTGCCCACAGCCTTCCCTCTGACCTGAGTGGTCGTAACCTTTACCTTGTTCCCTCTCTGTTGTTCAATTCAACTGTTCTTGTCTCCTATCATCATCCTCATCATCTTCATCCTCTCTTTCGTCTATCATCCACTGGAACTGTTCTAAACACTTAGGACAGAGGCTGACTCGTCTGGTTCTGAAATGTGACAAAAACAATGTACTCCTTCTTGCTCGTACTGCTTCCCAACTCTCTCACTGTCCGCCATCAACTCTCTATCCCTACGTATCAACTCCTGTGAACGTACGCTGCTAACGTCGGCAGCTCCACTGTTCATCACGCACATCACATTCTCATCATCTTCACAAACCGTCTCCTCCAGTCTGCCCACCGCATCATTCATTCACCTCAGCCCGAGGCACACACACACACACACTCCAAGATTTTTCCATTGGTGGATACAACTTGACCTTGACGGCCATAATGACCCTGGTAGTTCACAGATCTAAATCCTGAATAACCAATAAGTCAACAGTATACGTCGTAAATTTGCTGGAATCTCATATAAAAGGTGGATGACATAACACGTTACACTGGAAATGTCAAAAGTGAGTTAGACAACAGATAACCCGCCACTCTGGGCCCCGAGACAAGCGCGTCACTAGGTGTGTCCTCCCACTTCCAAAACTGTTCAGCAAATCATTATCAGAAAGGCTGGTGCCCGAGCGCTGGAAGCTTCTCCACACCCACCACAGCAGCTGTACCACCCCACTTCACCACACCTGCCTCACCACAACCCCTCACTACACCTGCTTCACCATACCTGTCTTAACACAACCGCCTCACCAAGCAAGCGTCAACACATCCGTCTCACCACACCAGCCTTACCACACCCGCTTCACCACACCCGCCTCACCGCACCAACCTCACCGCACATACCTCACCACGCCAGCCTCGCCACACCTTCTTCACCCTACCAGCCTCACCACACCTGTTTCACCGCACCTGTCTTACCACACCCGTCTCACCTCGCCCGCACTAGCGTCACCACACACGTCCCAACCACACCAGCCTCACCGCATCAATCTCACCACACTCTCCTCACCACACCCCACCTCATGTGACACGAGTTTGACCCCATATGACTGACCTGGCTGTCAACCCAACATTACCAGATGATGATCCACATCACCCAGATGATCTCTGGTGACCTGTCTTAAGCCATTGTGACCCGGCTGCTAATCTCATATGACCCGAGTGCTGACTGTACATGATGTATTTGCTGACCTCACGTGACCTGTGAGTTGCTCCCATGTGATGTGTGATAACTCCTGGTGACCTGGATGTTACCTCGAATGACCTGAACGTGACTGACCTCAAGTTATCCTGATCCTGTTGTTGCTCTTTCATTCTAGCAACAACATGTCTGTTTCCTTCTTGAAGTAAAATTTGTTCATTCTCTCACGTAAAGTGATTCGAACGTTTTCAGGAAATTCGAAGCTCTGATCTCGATACTTTATCTGGATGAAACGACATATGTCAGCGGGAGGGCTGATTTGCTCTCCAGTTGAAACGACTGCTGAGGTGTAGGGATGATGTGTTGCTGGGACCTGGCTGATCCTCCCTGACCTCTAGATGCAAGGGTCATGGTTGCTTAGGTTGGGAGCTCGCTCACATGAGCTCTGGTGTGATCATTTGGCCGCTGTGTGCGTCCTGTCACCCACCTCGTCGCGGCTGTCTGTTCTTAATGAAAATACCTTATATCCAGGAAGATTTCGGGATCTATGAGGATGTTGAATGCCCAAGAACTGAGCCTTTTACGCCTTTGAAAATGACTCTCGTAATGAGATGGATTACGATACAGCATGAGACTGATCCTCACATCATTGCCAGGGGTTATCTGCGTGAGGGCTGGGTGTGAGAGCAGGTCTGGTGAGGGTAGGAGATCGTCACCTCGAGAACTACTGACAAAGACGTTGTCTTATGGTGTTGTGGCTCTCCGCAGTGGGTTAACACCCTGCCGTTAATGAGTCTGACATGCTGCTCTTGACTCTAGACCAAGCCAGTGTTTCATTACCTCTCAAACTCCCTGGATGTGGCCATCAGCCATGTATGGCCTGGACAACCAGTAGACACCATGATCTACCTGTGAGCCGCCTCAGCAGCATTCTAGAGTTGATTAAGCACGAGTTTTCTTAATAGAAACATAGTAAGTCTTAGGACGAGAGAGCGTTGATGAACTAAGCCCATTATGGCTGACCTTCTCTGCTTAGGTCAAACATCTGGTGGTGTTTGGGTGTGTTATTACTATCTATATGTTACTGGGAGAGAGTTTTACACACGTGTTACCCCTTTTCTTGACATTGTATATACTTGCCATGTCTTTACTCCTGTGTACACACACACACACACACACACACACACACACACACACACACACACACACACTAGCCTAAGCCAGGCACCCATTTATCGACCAGTCCCGAGGGAAAGATTGAACACCAGGGTTTTGGTGTTGTGTGTGTGTGTGTGTGTGTGTGTGTGTGTGTGTGTGTGTGTACTACTGATTTCTTTACTTCTAGCTAATCTTGTCATATGTCAGCATAAAGCAATGGTGCTTTGCTTTCACTCTGCGTCAAAACAGTTCCTGTGCTTCCTGAGGTATTCCCATTCTACAACTTCGTCAGTACTTCCTGTATGATTTTCCTCCGTCCATCTTCTCTCGTATGGCTACCAAGCGAGACTCAGCCGTGTCCAAGACCTTCAGCATCATCTCAGTGCGTCTCACCCGCCTCAATTACATTCGACTTTTTCAACACTGAAGGCAGATTACGTATCATTTCCCTTTATTCTTAACGTACTATATCCATTCCCATCTTACCCCTTCTTACTCCTACGGAAGATTCATTCTAGCTGATATCAAAAAAATCTATCTGATTTGATCAAAGATTAATTGGAGTTTGAATGCTATCAAAAATTGAGTTTTTAACACCGATAGGAATGAACTTATTCAATAAGCCCGGGAAAAAATATGAGGGCATCAGGATGGTAGGAGGCGGATAGGTGAGAAAGGGTTGCGAGTGGTAGTATGAAGAAGTATATTGCTGGCAAAGAGAAATGAGTGATGTTTGGGCGTTAACTACAAGAACCGAGAGCAAGTGATTGGGAAATGTATAAGAGAAAACGGCAAGGGGGGGTTACAGGAGAGTTGCTCCCTCAAAATTGCCTTGAAGGGCAACACGCTGCTGCTAACAACCTTGCCCAGATTCAATGATTCATAAGCCATGAGAGAATAACAAAAGTTCAAACAGGCTTTCTCAAGGTGCTCGTTCCACAGGTCTTCCTCAAGTCACCTCCAGGTCCTCCCAAGTCTTCCTTATTCCTCCAGAGGTCATCCAACAAAGCCTCCACACTTCGTCCTCAGGGTCTCCCCAGGTTTTATATAGTTGATTTCCAAGATCTTCCCCAAGCCTTCCTCACATCCTCGTCAGTCTTCCCCAGGTCCTCCGACTATCTTCCACAGTTCGTCCTCAAGTTTTCCTCATGTCCTACCTCGATTCTACCCAGCTCTTCTCTAAGCACATTTTAAACGCTACTGCTCACTGTTAGCATCCTCAACTTTATCAACGGCCTTCTTCCTCATTACAACACTGTTTACAACTACAAGGCCAAGTCAAAACACATCGTTGACAGATGGGAAGATTACCATCTTCCTTTATGTCCATTCTAACATGACCTGTCTCAGTCCATCTCAACACTTGTAACATCCAAATCACCAAGAATCCATCGACAGCCCCTGGTAACATCCTTCACAAGTTGGTTCTTCCATATTTCCTTTACCTCAATCAAAACCATTGCCATTCTTCTTCTTCTTCGGAAAAAAGCTATACTGTCAACCAGGGAATTCTCATTTACATTTTAGAGATATCGTCGTCAATATCTAGACACTTTTTTCTCGCTCACCGAGAACGATGAATTACCAATGGTATTCATTTACGTGTTGCTCATTAAAAATAGATCTGAAAATGCTATTGCGTTCGAGAAAAAAAATATGATTACAATATATTGCATGTTTCGCCCATAAAGGAATCTATTTACTGTGATTAATTAACCAGGATGCGTTCCATCACTTCTCGCTAACTTCCGTAAAGTTAACAACTTCACTCCATACAAGAGAAACAGTCTTGGTTGGCGCCAGCCAAAATCGACATTATTTGCACCGAAAACCCGTTTTTCCTTCTTTCAATATATTCTTCAAAAGATATAATTTCCTTCATGCACTCATCTATCATTCATTGCAAAAAGGTAACATTAGTTTGAACAAAATATATAAAAAAAAAAAGGCTTATCAAAATAGCCTGTCACTCAGCTGCATGGTGGCGAAAGCGTCTGTCGAGGTCCCAGCACTCAAGAGCACTCAAGACCGTGTTCAGAGAGCTTCCTTGAAGCTGTTGGTGTGGGGACTGGAGGAGATGGGTTCTGCCTAAAGGCTAGCTAAGAGAGGTGCGTTTCCAGAATCATCTTCAGACTATGAATAGAGTTCTGCCTGGATGGAGGAGGAGGCCGCTTCAGCAAGGCATGTTCTCAGGTTCACCTTCAGATCACCGAGTGAGTCCGGCCTTCACACAAGCACAGATGATCCTGGACTAGGGGGTCTCGTCGTCAACATGTTTACCTGGAGACTGTGGTCGGTCGGATGATGAACTGGACAGGAAGTAAGCGATGCTCTTCTGTTGTCTATCTCCCCTGAGCTTCAACACTGGACCTGTGTACCCTGGCATGAACCCAGGTGAGGTTAATGGAGATCTATCTCCGTGCTTATCTATTGCTTTAGGTCACCGACGTGTGCCACCTGCAAGATGTAATACTCGATTCTCTTCATCGCCTCCGCAATATCATCGAGCACTATATGTAAACGATTCGTCTACCGTTTCCTCAAAGAAACACAATATGCTGAATTCAACGGCGCGTTTTACATCATTATGAGAAGACAGTGTACCAGAAAACATGTGGCTAAAGAGCAATTCTGCACAAGAGCTACGCTGGCGAAGTGTGTAAGCAACCGCCTGCCATTTATTAGTGTGAGGGTATATCTTGCATAGGTGATTTGCTATCAGATGAGGCCCTTTCCTTAACTTCCAAAAAATATGAGATTAAAACATCGCAAAATTACGAATTGCAGACTAACGACCAATCGTTAACTTGCCGAGGATACGTGCACGAAAAAAAAAGAAGTTTCATGAGGAAATACATAACCAAGAGATAGATTAGTTTTGGGGGATTGAAAAAAATTCAGGTCCCATACTGCCGTCTGATTGATTAATCTCAGATTAACATGTGAGGTTCATTAAAAGATAAAAAAAAAAAAAAAAAGTGACTGGGAACAGATGGCCATTTCTATGATTTCCAACACCAGCAACTATTGGATGAGAAGTCTCTTAATGAGATGTTACAAATGATGTCGAATGACACGTTCTTCCTGGAAGATATAAACTGTGATTTTTTTATCCTATCTAAAAGTTATCAAAAGAATCTACGTCAGTGATGCAACATCCCAGGAGCCGGGAGGCATAAGGGGTCATTATGTTTCTGTCAGTGTCGTCGTTAGGTTGCCATGGGGGTCGTATGTTGCTGTGTAAACATCCTTAACGACTGACTTTTCGGAAATAATGTTTGAACGGTACTATGTGTGTGTGTGTGTGTGTGTGTGTGTGTGTGTGATTACAATTAGTGTGTTACGAAGGGAGAGAGTTTTACATTGGTGTTGTCCCGTCTCCTGACATTGTATACATGTATCATGTATCTATGTATGTAGGCAAACACACACCCAAGCCTAAGCCAGGGACCCATTTACCGAGCTAAGCCGAGGAAAGAATGTACACCTGGGTTGGGTGTAGGCTGACTGCCACGTCCACGATTCGAATCCCGTGGGGATCCAACCCCGCGTTGGCCTGTGCTGACTCGCGACCAAAAACTTTAACCATTGTGTGTGTGTGTGTGTGTGTGTGTGTGTGTGTGTGTTACAGTCCAGGAGAGATGCAGGCGGGCATTGCTACCACAGGGAAGCTATATGTGAGCCTGGCTAGTACAGGAAGGAGCGACTGGAAGGATTCGACAAGGATGTACAGGTGGACGGGACTGACGATGGGATGAAATGGTGTTGGCCTGGGTGGGCGCATCACCACGTAAGACGATACAGGTGGGAATGGCTGGGATGGAGGGAGTGCGGATGACATCCAGGCTATCGTCGACACGGTAAAATTGGGCGAGTTCATTACAGACGGTATGGGTCAACCCACGAGAGGAGGTGCGAGGGGAACGAGTCCAATCAAGGCAATGAGATAAGGGTGGGTACGACTAGTATAAAGATATCAGTTGGTAGGGCCAGAACAAATCTCCGGGTTTCTACCTGACTCTTCAGCCGATGAGAGGGAGGGTTCAGACAGTAGTAATTACTACCGGCACCTCCCATGACCTATCCCTCTCTGATAGGCCTTCCTCCTTTTTCTATTAACTTTACCAACATTCGTGGTCTTTGTAGCAACCTCTCCTCTCGTGAACATCGTCTGTTTAGTATCTCTTAATATCTTGCTGTTCTCCGAGATCTAATCGTCTAATGATGTTCTCCCTCGCCCCTTTCTCATATCTTACGATAACCTTCACTCACGATTCCGGTTCAAAGGTGGTGTTTGTGCTCATTCCAACAACAACACACCTGTTGCACGCCTCGAGAGCGCCGAGTCCCTAAACTTTGATGTTATGTGGCTCAAGGTCTCTCTCTCTCTCTCTCTCT
>JAUUEG010052133.1:0-11602 GCA_032361445.1 Panulirus gracilis | reverse complement strand
CCAGGGAGGTATATTACCGGTACTATCTGTCTGGGTATCAGAGGGTTAGTGACTCATACTTAGTGAGCCAGCCCTTCATTGGTTTTCAAGTTGCACTTCTCTGACCCAAGTAGCTGTCTTTTCTTTTTGCCTAACCCACATTTGTACTACTGGCATTTTGTCAACAAATGTGCAATATTTTTGGCAAAAATGTTAAGAGCAATAGATAGAAGCAATAGGTAGGAACATTTAGACAGGAGCATTAGGTAGAAGTAGTCAAAAGGAACATTTAGTTAGGAGCCTATGTAAACACTGTGCTAGACTTGCCTTCTGCTAGTGGCCTGTTAAGGGTGAGACACTAAAGGCTAAGAAGTGGCACTGGATTTTGCTCTTTATGGAGACTCTTGCTGTGGCCGCCACATTGAGGGAATTCTGGTTGGGAACAGGCATCAGAGATACAGATTGATAGATAGATAGATAGAAGGTAGATACTTCAAAGTCATGGCTAACCTCTTGGGTACGACTGAGAATAGAGGTCCAAACATTTTGCGTGAGTTGCTTTGAGTTGGAATAAAGGGTGACTTTTATATGAGTAGATATGATACCAGTATATTTTATGTAGAGGATGGTGATATGGTAGCTGCATCAGAAGGGGCATTAGGTGGGATGATAATGTAGGATGAGGATATTTAAAAGTGATTGTGGGAAAATGTAAGACTTGCTTTTGAAAGATGGGATGTTCCATCTTACTGTGTGTTTGAGTGAACTTAAGGTTGTGGAAGAGCTTGGCCATTTTTGAATGATGATCAGCAAAGATGGTTGTGGGAAAACCAATGCTGAAAGTAAAGTTAAAGGGAAAATGTTGTAGATGCAGTGAAAGCACTAGTGATAAGGAAGAACTTGACTGTACAGTACACAAGATCGGGTACTTGACATAACATATATGTAAGGATCAGAAGCCTTAGTTCCAGTGGGCTAAAGTTCCAATAGGTAAAAAAATTATAGCTAGAAATATTTACTTGATCACATGGACCACTCATTATAAGGGAAGGTTTTAAGTATGATTATACTGTAAATATGTGTGCCTTATGATGAAATCAAACAAGATGAAAGTGATATTGTGTTGAAACAATTTTGAAAGGTAAATTAGAGGTCTCATTGTAATGATGTGATGATTAAGGATGAGTTTGTCATCTGTAATTATATGATTAGTTCTTTTATTCTGAAATTTGCAAACTGCAGCTTCTCTATTCTGTCCAGAGGAGGAGTATCCACATGAAATATTTTTTGAATATGTTTGCTTGCCTAACCCATAAATGGCAGGAGTCATCACATGATACCATGTGTTGTAGGCATCAAGATCTCATCATATGAGCCCATAATTTTTTCCCCATCTTCTTCTTTTCCTGTTTTTACTTGCCAATATTGTGGCATTTTTACGGCTGCTAGGTGTCTTTTGGTCTCTTTGGGTGCTTATTTCATTGACTACCACTCCTTGGAATTACAGTAATTTTGAAGTGTAAATATGTTTATATGTATGTTTGAAATATGTAGGCATGTGTAAGAATTTATGTAAATATGTTTAAGTATACCTAAGTGAGTAGGAAAGATGGTCACTGGGCTATACTGGATTACATATTAATTGATAGGCATGCAAGAGAATGACTTTTGAATGTAATTATATTGATAGGGGTTGCTGGTATAATGTTTGATCACTGTCTGGTGGAGGTGAGGGTGAAGATTTGTAGAAGTTTTTCGAAAAGAGGAAACAGTGTTGGTGAGAAGAGACTGGCGACAGTAAGTGAGCTAGGAAAAGACAATTGTGTTAAGAAGTACCAGGAAAGATTGAGTGTAGAATGGCAAGAGGTGAAAATAAATGAGGTAAGGGTGTGGGTGAGGAGTGGGAGGTGTCAATGGAAGCAGTGCTGACATGTGAGAGAGATGCATGTGGCATGGGAAAGGTGGGAAGTGGGCAGATTAGAAAGGGTAGTATGTGGTGAGATGAAGAAGTAAGATTGCTAGTGAAAGGAAAAGGAGAGGCATAGGAAGGAGTGCAAATGATTGAGGAATATATGAGAGAAAGTGGCAGGAGGTCAAGAAGAAGATGCAGGGGTTGAAAAAGGTAGAGTAAGATATTTTGGAAGGAGTTTAATGATATGCAAAAAATAATATATCAGATGGGAACATTGGAAAAGGGGGCGAAAGAAAAAGTGGTAGTAGGTAGGGATGAAGTGAGGAGTAGATGGAGTGATTATTTTGAAGGGCTGTTAAATGTGTTTAATGATAGGGTGGCAGATGTAGGATGTTTGGGTTGGATTGGTAAGTGAAGCGAGAGAGTCATGGAGAGTGGTTTGGTGAAGAGAGAAAAGGTGGTAAAAACCTTATGTTAGATGAAGTGTGGCAGGGCATGTGGAGTGGATGGTATTAATGTTAAATTTATTCAGAAAGTGGGTGACTGTGTTATTGATTAGTTGGTAAGAATTGTCATTGTATGTATGGATCATGGTGAGGTGCCTGAGGATTGGCAGAATATGTGTATCGTGCCATTGTATAAAAGCTAAGGGGGTGTATTAGGTATCTTTTCTAACCATAAGGATTAGCCCCTCTTCATCCTCCTCAAGGAATTACATATACGTATATCAGGAGTCTACATGAGACAGTATTTTTCAACAAGATTTTTGTTAATGCTTGTCTCTGAATGGTTTTTGAGAATTCACCATCATTTGCATTATCATCTTGGGAGTTTTACTGTGGAAATACAAGAGATTGATCAGATGTACAGACAGAGTTCTGCATGGAGTACTTAGGCTATAGTTGAAGTTGGACTTCAAAAATTGTATAGTTGGACATGTGTATGGCAATAGGTTTCCTTTATGAATATTTCATTTGGTGACAACAAATAATGTAGACATTATTGCATTATTACTTTGCTTAGTATTTTGCTGCTCTGCAGGAAATACATTTTCAAGGATATGTATATAGGTGACTTGATATCACCTGATATTTTAAAGATTTTTGTTAGATTCTGTTATTTTAAATGATTGCATGATTATGCTTTCTTGTGAGATCCACTATGAAGTGGAAAATGTTTTGATGATAATATGAAAATCTGGATTAGCAGCAGAAGGCATTCATATAAAAGGTTTTAGATGATTGCTTTTGCACAGTTACCAAGATTTTGCATTGGGCAGCATTTTTTATTTTCCTTCACATATGATCGTTGTTCCCCACATTAGTGAGGTAGTGCCAGGAACCGACGAAGAAAGACCACATTCAGTCACATCCATTCTTTAGCTGTCGTGTGTAATGCAGTGTTATGTAGGATAATACAGTGCATCTAAAATGATAGTTTTCATGTACATTTTAAATGATTTTATGCAAAAGTTTGAAATGACTTGTGTTGATATATCACAGACTTCTGCTTATGATGTTGCAGTATTGGAAGTAGATTTTGTCTTTGTCGTTTCACATCTTTACATTACAAGCTTTTTTTCTGCTTGCTACTCTTTACAGTTCAAGGTAGACAAAATCCTGCTTTTTTGTGGCTAGCACATCTTCATAAAAGTCTTTTTTCTGCTGATGATGCAGAGCACTCTTTATTTTTGTGTTTTCACATCTTTTACCAGTTTTTTTTTTAGCTGATGATCCTGTACTGTTGAGGGTAAAGCACTCCGTATTTTTGTGGTTTTCACATCTTTTATCTGTCATTTTCTGCTGATAATGCTGTTTTGTTAAGTGTAGATCATTCATTATTGTGGTGTTTAAGTCTTTTACTGGTCTTTTTCTGCTGTATTGTTGAAGGTGGAGTAGAGGCTTTATTTATGGGACTTGCTTATTTTTGAATTATACCATGCTTGAGTAAAGGATTTCATTGTTTTGTTAGAGCAACAAAAACGAGAGTACAGTACACATAGATACCTACATACTAACAAGCATACTGATATAAAGCAGTATTCCTTAGGAGATAAAACTACATATGAAATAGCATTTAACAGATTGACATTGAAAATGTTGAAGACTTCATTAACCCAAGTGGTTTTGTTCTGTAGGTTTTTCAGATAAGATACTTAATGAAATTTTTGTACAGGTTTATGTGATGATCTTTATTAAACATTACAGTAAATGTACATAAGAACCAGTGAAAGATATTAATCAGAAATTCGCAAGTCCATAACATGCAGAATATATTTATACAACCATAAGTATTGTATTACAGTACACATATTTGTGTATGAACTTACTGTAATAAGATGTTAGAATATATGAAATATTAAGATTTAGTTTTATCAAAGTTAAAATGTTAGATGGCACCTTAATGATTTTAGGTTAAAAAAGTATATAAAGTTATTCAGCTTTATATATATTTTTTTGTCTTTCAGTAACGAGAGTTTCATTCTGCTATAAAAACCATGTTTTGGGAAGAATGATTAGCTTGCAAGGAAGAGATAGAGGTAGAAGTGGCAACAAGTTGAGAATGATTGATATTTTTTTTACTGTTAGACATTTTCTGTGGCAGAAAAGGGGAGTGTACTAGTATGATGATGGTGAAACAGAAGATCATGCAGTTGCAGAGGGGCTTGTTCAAGGACATTCATTAGTCTGCATTTCACTGAAATATAAGTGAGTGATTGCATGGAGTTTTTATGAAATCTATAATTTATATTAAGTCCCTTTAAATGTAGGATACTGGAAATCAGTATTTGGATCTAATATAGGTTTAGTATTGGAAGGCAAAATCAAGATGAGGTAGTGAGTGCAACAGAGTAGGTACTTTTGTTTTAGACATAAGGACTATCCAAAGAAGTCAGTCTGATTTGATGATTGTGTCATTATCATTATATATTGTACCTGTTTTTTTTCCCTTTCTGTTCAAGAAACTGTGATGAAGAATTTTTCAGTGTTGGTGAAAACAATTATTTTTGATATAGTGGATTATTGATTCTGTAAATACATTTTCAGTGTAACGATATTGTAGTGTCTTTTACAGTCTGAGTTGGCATCGGAACACAGTGTAGCAAAGTAGGAAAGATGTATTTTCAAGTACTTTCTGAAATGAATGATGTCTTGATTTACATGGGATGGATCATTAATACTTGTCATAAGCTGTTGAGTCACACTTCATGATAGAGTTTAAAGGTACCTGTGATAAAAGTCATTAGTCTGCCACTGTGACTTAGGGGAAGAATTACATGAGTGCCCTCGGTGTCATTGTCTGTGTCTGCTTGTTCATCTAGACCTTGGACGAGTTTTACAGAATTTCAGGTCGTAGTCACTAATTGGTTATGAAACATCATATGCAGGTGTGTGTTAGTGCTTTATCAGTCCACCAAATGAGTTTAGAGTTAAAGAAAGAATTATATCTGTCTATCTATATCTCTGACATATCTGTTCATCAAAATTCAAAGGCCAGTATTGGTGCCGCACTTTGGTTTGATTTCTGAGATGATTTAGTTTCTAAGCAATTAGTCATTAAGAAAGATTTCTTCAGTATTTAGTGTAAGTGTTTCCCTAGGGACAGGAAAGGTTAGTATTAATGTTGAGGTCAAAAAATCAAAGTTCAGGGTTTCTGCTACAAATATCACTGATTTTGTTTTAGAGTTTTAACTTTAGTGCTACTGGATGGATTTCAATATTGCTCTGCAAATTTAATTCCTTTGAGGTCAAAATTGTAAATTGTTTTTTCTTTATAACTTCACTTCTACTGGATGGATTTCATTTAGACTTGCTACATGTGTTTCTCTTGGAGGTTGGCAGGTACCTGTTAATTTTGAGTTCACTATTAAAACTGTGTGTGCCACCATTGCTACCATCTTTTCTGCAAACACCACTAATACCATGTTTGTCACCAACTCTTCCACCATTTCTGCCATCGCCTTGCATCTCTGCCACCAACTTTCCCTTTAACTCTGTCACTCCTTCAGCCAGCACTACTTCTGCCTCTGCCACTTTCTTGCCATTACCCCAACCATCACCACTGCAGTCACCTGTTCCACCATCTTTGCTATCCCCTTTCCTTTTATGTTTACAACCACTAGTGTTACCACCTCTGCCATGACTACTACTATCAAACCTTCCACACCTCTTCCATCATCTTTGCCACAACCTCTACAACCAGACATCACCACTTCCACCAATGCTACCACCTTTTCTACCACCACCTGCACATTCTGTCTGTGACACCGCTTTTGTCATTCCTTTTACTATCAGTGGCACTACTATTTCCTACCGCCACCTTTATCACCCCTCTTGCATTCACCACTGCCTCTGCATCCTTTATCACATCTGCTTGTCATTTCTTCCTCCCTCTTTGCTATATCTGCCATCATCTCTGTGCTACCTCTCTATAACCGTGTGTTCCATCACTACCACTCAGATCAGACCTCCCAGTACCTCTTTCATCATCTCTGCCACCACCTCTGCCAACCTTTTCTACTGCCTTTGTTACTGTTATCACCAATTCTGCCTGTTTCTTCCATCCCTACTGTCACTTCTACAACCATCAGTGAAATTAGTGTGAAGTTAGCATGTTTAGTTGAATTTATTTCGGTGTATATAAGTAATTTTCATTGAATATTTCATGGACTTCAGATCTGTCAGGGAGGTCACATAAAAAGGCATTTTGAAAGAAAGTATGCATTGATGTATTTGAAATCCTTGATTTCATATATATGAAAGTTTATGGAAGAATATGAATGTACAGTAATGAATGTAATGGAAGACTATCCAATTTACTCTCCTTTGAAGACTGCTCTTTTACTGTATCATGACCCCCAAAATCATTCTTTGAACACCATATAGTTCTGGCACCTTAAAGTTACTGCATTTGACCACAAGACCTCTATTATCAGTCCTTAGAGTCTGTAAGTTCTACCTTAAATTCTGTCTCAAGATCTAAAAAATGTTTATCTTAAGGAGGTGCAGTTCCTTACGTCCCTACACCACTGTGTTTAGTGAACTTGCTTCTTTAGAATGGAATTGTGGCTGTACAAACATGATGCACTCAGGTCTAAACAACACAGGAGGCAGGAAAGCTAAAAAGTTTCACTAGTGTTGGACTTTGAGTTAGTGCTGAGTGATGAGAAAGTGCCGCTGTGTATGGAGTTTCTTTTCGGGGGTAAGTGAGGGATCAAAGTGATTTTAAGTAAATCTCTGTTCTCGGTGCTGGATATGGATATTTTGAAATAGATATTATATACTCTTGGCAGGGAAAAGTTTGGGTTACATTAGTATTCCCACATTGGGTTGTGAATTGACTTCTAGAATATAATTTGTTGGCAACAAGCCATGATATATTGGAGGCTTCATTGGTGTGGCCATAGCGTTCCTGACCCTGATGCATTCATGAGCTGCTCAGGGTCAAACTCATAGATTTGAATCCTGGTTGCGGCAGTCGGTTCACAGTTATATCAGCTGTTTGTCCACCCCTAGAGTTGGTCAATAAAATGGGTACCTGGCTCATGAAACAGATGAAGAAAGATCACATCTGCGCATTTTCTAGCTGTCGTGTAATGCACCGAAACCACATCCCCCTATCCACAACCAGGCCTCACAGACCTTTCCATGGTTTACCCCAGACATTTCACATGCCCTTGTTTAATCCATTGACAGCACATTGACCCCAGTAAACCACAACATTCCAGTTCACATTATTCTGTGCATGCCTTTCACCCTCATGTAAGTTCAGGCCCCAATTGCTCAAAACCTTTTTCACTCCATCCTTTCACCTCCTGTTTGGTTTCCCACTTCCCCTTGTTCCCTCCACCTTTGACACATATATCCTCTTTGTCAACCTTTCCACACTCATTCTCTCCATATGGCCAAACCATTTCAATGCACCCTCTTCTGCTCTCTCAACAATTTTTTTTCTTTACTACAGATATCTCTTACCCTTTCACTTCTTACCCGATTAAACCAACTCACGCCACATATTGTCTTCAAGCATTTCATTTCCAACACATCCACCCTCCTCTGCACAATCCTATCTATATCCCATGCCTTGCAACCATATAATATTGTTGGAACTACTATTCCTTCAACCATAACCATTTTTGCTCTCCAGTTAACGTTCTCTCTTTCCACACATTCTTCTTAATTTGATGGCCTTGATAAGGGCTTCTGTTGCCTGTGCCGTTTCAGCTAACATGTACAAAAAAAAAAGTCGGTGGGAAACTCCTGTGTGATGGGCCTTGTAATCATAGGTTAAGGGTGTCTGATGATGGAACTCCATAGGCAGTGGCATTGGCTTAGTGGTAGGTGGTGCATAGGTAGTGGCTCAGTGGTAGGTGGTGCTTAGGCAGTGGTCCTGTGGTAAGTGGTGCATAGGCAGTGGCTATGTAGGTGGTGCATAATCAGTGGCTCAGTGGAAGGTGGTACATATAGGCTGTGGCTCAGTGGTAGATGTTGCATGGGCTGTGGCTCAGATATAGGTGGTGCATAGGCTGTGGCTCAGTAGTGAATGGTGCATGGGCGGTGACTCAGTGGTAGGTGATTCAGCATACCCTCAGGAGTCATTACAAGTGCATAGCTTTGAGGTGCCATGAAGACAGGTGGCGACTGATGTACCAAGTGTTTCGTTGTGGTTTTGACTGGAGTGGCAACAGGCATTGGGTAGTCACTAGCTTGGAACCCTCTGTAGCCAGAGAGAGAGAGAGAGAGAGAGAGAGAGAGAGAGAGAGAGAGAGAGAGGAGAGAGAGACTCGAGCCCCAATTTTGTATCTTCAGTGTTTTTTGAGATGCCCCATTTTCTCTGGGCGTCATTAACCGTACAGGTGTTGGTGTAACCAGTTATTAATCACTGTCATTGATCAGGTGCCTCAATCTTTGTTTATAGGTACTACATACTTGTGCATCTGATTGTAACAAGTGCTTTAGTTCAAGAAAAAATAACTTGCTAAAGACAAAACTGTATGGAGTCCTTTCCCCAGGATATCATGAGTCCTGGGAATGAGGTCCTAAGCTTATAGTTTGTAATATAAGAGGCAGCCGTGTAAGTTAAAACCTGCTGAAGTCTTTATATAAACCTAGGCCCCTAGGTTTCACCATGGGAAGGCCTACATCAAGTGCCAAGTGGAAGCACATAGATATTGTCTAGGCAAACGGGCCTTGTACATGGCATTCATCGTTCCCGTCTCTCTTACTTCATCTCCACCTTCCCTTTCCCTCCCTCTCTCCTGTGTCTAGAGGTGGAGGGGAAAGGAGGGAGTGAAGGCTAAAAGGGGGGGAGGGGATGTAGGGGGTAGGAGAGTTGGGCGAACTTGCAAGTCTTTGGTAGCAATCTGCAATTTCTCGTGGGCGGGAGAACCTTTTTAGGCTTGTTGATGAAAGCTTTTAACACATATCCTCGCTTGGGTGGCCACAGCCAGTCCGACCTCCTCTACCAGCTAGCCCCTTCCTCCCTTTAGCCCAGGGCTTAGCTTGAGTGGCTGGGCAGGTTTAGCAGAGTTGACGAATTTCTTCCAGTTTTAGCTGTAGTTGAGGGGTGGGAGAGAGTGACAGCTGTGATGTTGGCCTAGTGTGAATTTTATAATGGATTCATTTCCAGCTGTAATAGTGTTTTAAGCTTGGATACATGACTGTAATACAGTAACGTATTTCTTAATATTGGAGTGTAAAGGTAGCTTTTGAGAGTATATACAGTACTGTTTTACTGATAATACCAGCGACCTGTAACTTAAACCGTTGTAATAATAGCCTCCATAGTGCTGTGGTTATAAACATTTAGTTATTGTATTGGTAGCGTAATGATAGATTTGTAGCTGTTGATGCTCTTTTTTTGTTAGCCTGCAGAAGTCAGCTTTTGTGATGTTATTTAAACTGTTGTGATGAACTGGAGCTCTCTTGCTTAGCTTTTATCTGATATTCTATCTACCCAAGTGGTTTACTTGTAGTATTGGCTGGTGTCAACTTTGTTCCATGGCTCCGCGTCTTTGCTGCAGTTCTGATGCTCAACCGTTTTTCTTTTCGTGTGAAATATTTTTTTTCAGTTTATTTTTTAGTGTGTGTTCGGGTCTCCCTCAAATTAAACCTTTCAGCTCCCGTTTTCTTTATTTTTTTTTCGCGGGAAGCAACGTGTGGATGTATCCGGATATTTTTTTTTTATATTGTTTTTCATTGCAGTGACGGGTGTCCATTGGCGCTGTGGCTGGGGTAACAGTGTCTCGAGCTGGTGCAGCTGTGAAACAGGGAAGGGCGACAGTGAAGAATTGCTGTCATGACTGTGAAATCCGTATAGATCGGCAGCCAAGATTGTGGGAGGGAATCCCATCACGGTGTCATGGCAAGGAAAGTGTCTTAGAGAAAGTATTGGTGTGATGTAAGGCTAGTGTGACAGTGGAAGTTCCAGTGTGACGGTTCTAGTAGTGTGAAGGGTGTTGAGTGTGGCGGTGAAAGTGCCGATGGTACTGCTAGGGTGACGTTGAAAGTGTTGGGATGATGGCGAAAGTATTAAAGTTGATAAGCGAAAGTAGTCTGGTGATGAAATTGCTAGGGCGATTCTGAAAAAATGCTAGAGTGATGATGAAAGTACGAGGGTAATGATGAAATTGCTAGTGTGATGATGGAAGTGCTAGGGGTGGTGAAAGTGCCAAGAAGGTAGTGATAGTGCTAAGGGTGACGGGGAAATGACGTTTTGAAATGGCTAGGGTAACGCTACAGTGATTCACGAGACGGGTTTGATATTTGTGATGGAATATGAATTAAAGTGATCGTATGGTATGGGCTCTGATGTGGGTTAATTATGGTGGACCATGAGCTTAAATCCACATAGCATTTTCGTCACGATAGCTCATCAGATTTGAGCAGCAACGTACCAGCCTCGCAGGTCCGACAGTGTCCATGTCGTGCTTGCGACAGCTGAGGTGGCCATTCGAGAATTTAGATCTCGGACGCATCTCTTTGTATCACATCTTAGTCTTTTCTGAGTTACTTGATTTCTCCAGCCGTTTGACAGTCCCGTGGACCATCATGTAATCGACAGGGGAAATTATAAATACAAAAATAAGGAAATTACACATGCGCGCTTTTATTTGCAATTCACAAATATACCCCGGAGCTGATTTGTGTTCATACGACATGTGAAGAGCAACTATTGCAATTTGTTATCGTTGCAAGGCAAACATCGATCCGGGCATAAATTTCCGACCAAAAGCCTCATCAATCTGAGGGTATTTAGTTCATGTTGCTTTTGTATTGATGATATCGGCGCGGAAAGCGAATGTTATGTGTACCCTGATGAATGTGTGTGTGGGAAGAGAGAACTCTACCTGGGAGGGCAAAAATGGGTGTTTTCAAGGTATGATAGTCCCAACATTATTGTATGGAAGCGAAGCATAGGCTCTAGATAAGGAGTGTGGGATGTGGATGTGTTGGAAATGAAATGTTTAAAGGGTACGAGAGATGTATGGCAATAAAAAGAGGTTGGTTGAGAGAGCAGAACAGGGTGTTTTGGAATGGTATTGGACATATGGAGAGAATAAGAGAGAAGGTAGACATATAGGATATATGTGTCTGAAGAGGGAGGAACAAGGAGAACGGGGAGTCCAAAATGGAGATGGAAGGATTGAGTGAAAGATTTTGAGCGGTCGGGGCCTGAACATAAAGGAGGGTGAAAGACGTGAACGGGATA
>JAUUEG010052024.1:319-11604 GCA_032361445.1 Panulirus gracilis | reverse complement strand
TAGCGGCTTTGTTTTTACCAGACACTCCCGAATGACACATCGTTGTTCTTGCTGTCCAAATGCATGGCACTAAAGCTTATCATCATGAAAAAAGATGCAATTTTACAGAAATTAGATAAGGGTGTGTCAACGCATATTCCCAGCATTTACTAAATGTGAGTGAGCCATAGCATTTTGTCAGCACTGAATTTATGCATTTCCATGACACAGGACGATGGAAGACTTGCTACTCTGGGCTATTTGGCAGTTTCTTGTTCCTTTTTCAAAATTAACATTACTTTCGATTTCTTCATGAGAGTGCCATGAAGCAATTATACAAACTAGAAGCATTTTTCTGTAATAATAAAATATAATATCACAGTGCTGAACACAAAAAAGTAAAGATATCTAAATGAACCTTTGAAATGGACCAATATTTGAAACAAATGCACTGCTTTCTGCTGTGGCTAGTAACTTAAGTTTTAAATTCTTCTTCATGTTTAAGGACAAGCTAATGCAACACCTACATACTACATTATACTCATTCAAACTTTATATATGGTCAACAATCCTTTCACATAACGTATTACAGGAAAATTGCAAAAAAATCTAATTTTTAAGTCTATTCTGTATGTGTGAAGATATAGGGAAAATATGGTGAAGAATCACCTTTTGCGAGACTATATCATCATTTGATAAAAGAGGGCACAGTCTCGTTGAAGAACTTCTTGCCTAAAAGGGAGTCTATCCTGTTGATGCTAGTCAGCATCATGCAGCCTTAAAGCTGCAGGGGTCCCAGGACCGGGGGTTCTAGGGTTAGTCGTTTAAGCAATGAAGAACTCTTACATCTGAGATACACTTTTTAGTCTCTGCAGTTCCCAGAAAGAAAGATAACTGAGCAACTGGTCGAGACACTGGAAAAATTGGAAGAACGATGCATGCACAACAGGGGAAAGGAGCCCATCCCTGACTAGCTCAGCCTGGGATCTATCATATGATGGCTGGTGGTTTCTTAGGAACAAATTTACGAGTTACTTTGTATCATAATGTCTAGCTGAACCTCCACTTTCTAAGTTTCCTTAAGTCAAGAGTCTAAAGGAGGAAAAAATATTAGGGGAAATATCAAGGCACAAGTAATGCATGAGCATGATAGATGTAAATATTGCAGCTCATTAGTATCACAAAATTCATTCTATCACTACAACCAACATGGTCACATTCTTACAAAAAGTAGTACTTAAGTAACCTTCCTAATCTAATGAGGTAACCAAAGACACATATATGAGATGAATCTACATGAACCCCTTTATCCAGGTCATTTCTCCATTAGCCTTTAAAATCAGACTGTTATTGTGGTTAAGATTATGATTGCAATATCTTTCAAGTTTTATATCAAAATCATCTTTATTCAAAAGCAACATGCCAGATTTAAAAGTATAGATTTATTCTAAGGGCTCACAGCTCAAATTTATCTTTTTTTACCTGCTAACTAAACTTTTTTTTTCTTTTGCCAGCACAGTGCTAATTATTTACATTTATATGCAAACTAAACAACCTCTTTTCTTTGCCAACACAGTGCTATCCTCCACGGTGAAAAATAATCAAATGATATATTAAACGAAACTGAACATTTAATCTGTGGTGTTTCTAATCATGGGATTCATCTGTTGTCTATGTTATACTGGCACTCATAAAAGTTGTTATGACAGAGAAAAAGAGCATCCAAGACTGCGCTCATATCAGGTAAAGCTATCAATGTATTGACAACAGTTTGTAAACAGAGTACAAATATATATCCCTTACAGCTAAACTAATCTTTAAGGTGCACAGTCAGAAACCCAAGACAAATGTGTCATCAAATTCAAAATTACACTGCAGTCACATTATAGGTGAATATTTTGTACATGCTAACATTAACTGATGTAAGTATGCAGATACAAATGCTTATGTTAACAGACATAAGTGTGAAGATACAGGTGTGCTGGCACTTGATAAGATATTTAGAAACATTCTTACGTATTTCTCTTTGTAGCAAGTCAGGCAGCTTTTACCTTTACATGATAAAAATTAGTCACAGCAAACTTACATTCGCCTGAAAAGTAAAACATAAATCATAAATTTTGTGAAGAACTGCAAGTGACAACTGAATACATTTTCTGAAAGTTTATTGCTTTGTCTCGTTCTCTGATAAATATATGCTTTTATATGCATGACTATGTAGCAACACTTCATTCTAACCTTTCTAAAATTAGCTTTTATTTATGAAGTTGCCATTTTCTTATCAATATTTACTGTTCCTGTATTAATTTTCTGTATTACAGCACATTAAAATGTTAAAATATCTTAAAGATTACATTCACTGGATTGTACAGATCAACAGCCCTTAAATATCAGGCCTCAACCTAAAAAAAATATCAGCATTGCGTACTTCCAATTCTTCTTATAAAATTTTCAAGTTCATTCTCCATATCATACAAACCTTCCTGCTGTACACAGTTCATACAACTTTATGGGAAAGATAAAGAAAATAAGGAAACCATCCTATTTTTTGTAGAGCCTTTCCCTTCCATAATATTCTATAAATATTTCTATTTACAAGAAGTCATCATATTACACAGGTTGTCTCTATCTTTCATAACATTTCTTAAAAGTACAGTGAAATAAGTTAGATAAATGTTCTTTTATGCCGCTAAATATCTGATATTTAACAGCCTACTGGTTGCACTTATAGTTCTCTCAACCTCTGGAGTAGTGCATCAGAAGTATCTCCACCATTTTCATTTATCTGCTGGTTGAAATTTCGATCTCGAGACTCTAATCCTGTAGGCAGACCAGGTCGGCGAGTACGGGGACGAGATGGCCGGACTGGCTGGTTTTCGACATCAATATCAACAGTTTCAGTCCTGCATATGAAAGATTAAGAACTGACTTTATCTGATTTAATATTCAAACTTTCCCATTTTCAAGTTCTATCTGTCAATCTATGTACTGTACACAACACTATCCCCAGCACCTCAATTTGCTTACAAATATCCTAATGCTGTGTGCTAAAGAGAACAAAGGTTCCACACTACTAGCAGCATTTTTCAATTTTCAATTTCCACTAGGTGATTTGCAAAATGAGACTAAAATATTCATTCCCACCTTCAACCTTACGAACATGGCACCACTGCACATGATCATTAATCACTCCCTTAGTAACACCCTAAAAATACTTTTTGACACCATATAATTCACTTCTTGCATACGTCTATCTATTACCTGTTCAAAAAGTAAATAACGACAGAAACAAATGTCTAATAATTATAATCACATTATGAAGAATGAGTGCCTTATTACAAGGTATACTAGTTGACTTCAATTCAGCTTGAAAATATTTCTAACCCAAAATAATTCACTTTCTGCATCAGTCTATATCTTTCATGAATACCTAGGGAAGCAAATTTCTTAATATCATATTCACATTACAAAGAATGGGTGCCTCTTATCACAAAGCTAACTTCAGTTCCAAGTGGGAGTGCTAACATGAGAGAAGCTATGGGTTTCCCCTTTATCCAATAGCACTTCTCTGGCATGGTAATTCTTTTAATATTCTAATCTACATTAATAAAATAATCATTATAACAATTGTGAAATAACTTCTTTGCACTGACAATTTTTTTTTGTCGCATGATATTTTTGGTCATGGTCTACTGTCCTCTGCAAGAAATTTAACATTTCCTATATCACTTCCCAACAAGCAAAACAGGACTAGATAAGATGTCTTCTTCTGCTGTATTTCTAGCTGTAACTATGATAGTGATATGATTATGGTATTGTAAAATTCATGCGGTCACTTCTGTAGTCACTATTAACTGTCAAATGATGAGTCTTAATATGAAGTTAAAAGACATTTCAACAGACTATCATTCTTCTATCAGTTTATAATCAGTATAAAGTATATAGTTATGAGACGTTCACAACCCAGTCTCCTAACCAGAAACATCGAAACAGAATCAAAATACTTCCTATGACAGAAAATGTTCAAATATTTTCGAAGCAGCACAAGAATGCTGTCTGTACAGTAGCACAGTATGGATGAGGGCGTAAAGAGCCAATAACCAAAGCAATACACAGATGCCCCTCAACTTATGACTGAGTTATGTTACAAGAAACCATTGTAAATTGGAAACATTTCATGTCAAATATATATATAATACATTCAATACTGTGCATCTAACCTACCGAACATCACAGCTTAGCCTGCCCTACCCTGCCTTAAATGTTCTCAGAACACCTACATAACCCCACAGTTGGACAGAATCATCTCACACAAAGCCTATTTTATAATAAAGTGTTGAATATCTCACCATCATAAAGTGAAAAAATCGTATGTTAAACCATTGTATGTTGGGGTCATCTGTACTTATATGACTTACCTCATCTACGTCAGGATCTTCATAACACAGAAATACTTACAGTTTAATCTCCTTGTTGTTAGTGGGCGACTGGGTGACCAAGCCTGAACGCGAACGACTCCGATTCAATTGGGCTCTTCTCTCGGCTGTTACAAAGGGAGATATTATCAAATCTGGGCCCGGATAACAAACCTATTTTTTGCTTATACAAACTGAGATTTCTTAAAACAATAGAAAGTATTAGTTTCTAATGTAACTCAAAATAAAGCATTTCTTCCTTATGTCAGGTAATCATAAATTGATGATACTTCAAGATTTAAAACAGTTCTATGATAATAGTAAAGCTACCTAAGCAACTGTAACTACAGCACTATCAAATTGCAACCCTCTAAATGTAAATCTTACACAATATCAGACAACAAAGATATCTACAAACTCAGTGATGAAAAAGGGATAGACTGACATACACCAAATACCCATCTTTTCTTTAAATACTTCAAATTATTTCTGACCCTTCTAAAGCCCCAATCACTTTCACTTCAACTTTTAATCAATTTAACCTCTAATATTTGGGAGACTTTCATGATATCTAATTAACACTCCAACATAAAGCTAATAAAAAGCTTGCCTTGGAAGCTACATTATCTTGACATTATTCACAAGATCCTACCATAAAAAAGTCAGCTGGTATTACAAAAGTAAACTCTTTCATTTCCTAAAGCCTTTTTCTTACTATTAGTGGGGTTGCAATCATAGAATCTAAACGCTACAGCTGTGGCATAATTGACACGTCTTACATATCTGATCTACCTTCACGTACAAGCTCCCAAATTCTATCCAGTCACCTTATCTTTGTTTTTCCTTATGCCTCATTTCATGCCATTTTGCTTTCTAGATCTTACTAGCATATATCAAAAAGCCTCTCATCGACCATTTCTAAACAAATCAATATCAATAAGAATGACACCCAATTACACACGTAAAAAAATTATAACAATTGTTAGTGAATTCAAAAGTATATACACAATCTTATCTTTAAGTTATTGTGACAAAATGTAAGATTAAACAGCACTTCTAATATTATCCAACTAAAGTACAGAGTTGTGCTGTAATGAAAGAAATTGAGTAACTGAGTATCAAGCTTTGAAGCATCAATATAACTGCTTAAGAACATGCTAATATTCTGGTCATAAGTATGTAAATAAATACATAAGAATACAAATTATATATATATATACATATGAACTTACTTAAATTCATATAAGTGTATTCTTCTGATATCAATACTGCTAGGGTAAGAGATACAATTGTGCATAAGATCAAGTTTGGTAAAGTGGTTGGAGTAGATAGGATTGCTATCAAATTTGTCAAGCCAAGGGGTAGCACTACTGCTGTTCATTGGTCAGTTAGAGTTATCAATGTATGAGAGGTTCAAGGTGAGATGCCTGAGGACTGGTGGATGGCCATGGTGAACATGGTGAACAAAAGCGCATGCTTTAATTACATAAATATAGGTTTGCTGTGTAAACCAGGTAAGTTGTATGGGAGAATGGTGACTTGAGATGGTGGTGGCATGCACTAAGCATCTGACTAGGGAGGATGTTTGTATCAGGCATTTGCTCTTAGGAAAGTGTGACAGAAATATTAGGAAAAAGAAGAGGATCTGAGTGTGGGTTTCACAGAACTGGAGAAAGTGTGTGACAGTGTAGACTAAGATGCTTTGTGGAAGGCATTACAAACATATGGTGTGTGGGGGAAAGTTACTACGAGCAGTGATGAGATTTTATTGAGGACAAGGAATGTGAGCAAGTAGGAAAAAAGGAGTGTGAGTAGTTCCAGTGGTCTGCTGAAAGAATATGAGTTCCAATGGATGTGAGTCTTGAGCGATGAACATAAAGAAACAAAGTGGTTGAATACTTTGAAAACTGAGGCTCAAAAGTGATATGTGGTGTTAGGTGGGATGTCCATGCAGGGAATGACATTGTAACCGAGAGGTGTGGTATTAGGCACAGGTTGACTGAGAAAGCTGACCAGAGTGAGTTGAAATGCTTTGATATACGGAGAGGATAAGCACCAAAGAAATGACTAGGTAGATCTAAATGTCAGACATCGAGGGAGGAATGGGGAGGAGAAAACCTAAAAAGGATACTGAAGGATTGAGTGAAGGCAACTTTGGTGTATCAGAGCCTGAACATTCATAAGGGTAAGAAGCATACATGGGTTAAACCATGGAACTGCCTAAGGGGCTTGGTGGTGGAATGTGGGCTCTAAGTTATACATAATCACAGAGTGAATGGGTGCAAATAAGATGGTTGTGTGCTTGTTCCAAATGCTACCTTGCTAAGACAGGAGAAGCAATTAAGTATAAGAAGAAGAAGAAGAAAAAAATATATATGTTTCAGACAATGGTACAAGATCTACTGTGATCAAAATCAAAATGAATGAGAATAAATGTTTCTGATGAATGACAGCAGAACTAAGAAACTCCAACACACAGTGACAGAAAGCAGAAGCTGTCCAACTAGATCACATAACACTTGCAGATAGCCAATGCAGTGGTAATGGAAAATCATAGAATTGGTGTAAAGATTACATACAAGATGGAACCCTTACTGCCATATGAAGAAAGTTTTCATTTTGTATGTATGACCAAGAGAAAACATTCGAGAAATTTAAAAGGCCTTAAAATATCAAATACTAATGAGTAATACACCTTTCTGAATGTAGACTGTGCAAAATCATTACTGCTAATACTGTTCCTAGAATATATGTATATATACACACACACACAAACACACACATATATATGTATGTATAAATATAGAATATATATATATACATAGGCAAGAGATCACCAAACAACCAAACTAAAGCATGCATTGGCAAGGCACAAAAGCCATAGCAAGCGCAACGTGAGTAAATTATTTGCAGCTGCAACTGAAGCTAACTGGTCATAGCATTAAAAACTCAATATCAACATTACTGAAACTTAAATGGCATTTCTTTGTGTTACTGTACTTGCAGGACCTTTCACACTATAAATTCATTATAAGGATCTGGCAAGTGGCAATTAGCTTATAACACTAACAAAACTTTTGTTAATGGGGAAACAGAAAGGCAACAATGGAAGTACAACATCTAGGGTAGAAGTGAACATAAAGTGCAATGACACTTCAAAACCATCACATGTGGAATCTATGTTTATCATTTCGGTCAGCAGCACAGCTGTCAACCTGGCTACTCTTCTCTGATATCTAGCAGTCTTATTAGCACTATTGCATTACTGAAAACACTGTTGATTTACTTCAAGACATTAATGCCAATCACATAACGTGTTCTTTGATACTAAAACCAAGATTAAAATGTGAACAATTATCCCTTACTTTACCATTTACTAAAGTGATATATCCCATTAATAAACTCCACATCCTCTGTTCCCAGATAAGCATTACAACTGGTGGGTGAGGCAGGTGTGAGAGATAGGCAGACTAAGTGCAGGAAGTGACGGAATTGACACACAATCATGGGGTCTGTCTTACCCACAATGGACAAGCTGGCTCCTCCCTGTCGGGTGTGAATGTCACAGGAATGAATGAGCAGGAAATAAGGTCAAGCAAGGCTGGGCCTTCCTAATGGCCCTACTAAATCAGGAAAAGTTTTGCCTTAAGCAGCATTAGAACTAAAATCCAATCATGAATGCCTGTGGCACTAATAACAATTCAGCCATTGATCTGGACTTCAATAAATTTGGTTATTAAAGTAAAACCAAATCATCCTCATCAGAGGAAATTGGTGATATGGCAAAACTTGAAATGCTACAGTAATCACAGTAAAACTTCAACTAAAACAAATGACATCTTCACTAAGTTTAAATGAACAGAAAGTAAATTGTCCAGGTCTGAAAATAAAATCAGCACTAAAAGCACATCATTAATAGCTCTAACACAAATATATCATTGCTGTAAAAACTGAGATTAGTAAATCTAGCAAAATAATAGACAACATGGGGTAATTATGCTGGACTAATGTGAAAAACCAAATGAAGACAGAACAGGAGAAGATGCTGTCATGGGTAGTACTAATATTCAACAAACATACGTATACAACATCAAATAACACTGGTAACTACCAAAAGACAGAAAGCTTGAGCCATACAAATGTAATACATCTACCAAATATCTTAAGTATGCATATAACAAATATTCTATTACATATATGGCTCAAGGAACAGAAGTGCATGTATAGCAGAACCTCCTCTTACTATTAATACATCCAGAGGTGTATATATACAAATAACTTACAAGCAATTCTGGATACTGAACACAGATGAGCTTCTAACATTTACATTCCAAAACAAAAGAACAGTTACAACATGCATGAAAAATATCAAAGGAAACAAAAACAAGAGAAAACTTTTTGTGCAATGATAACTACATTATAACTCCAAATTTCCTTAACTACAGCTGGATATTATTATTCAAGATAACTGAAACAAGATACAAAATCTGTAGAATTAGGAGAAAAGTACGTGAAGCAAAGGAAGTGTGGCAGTTGGAAGACAGACCTCGAGGTAGATAATACCAAAGTTTGGGGACCTCGAGGCAAGCAAAAAGTGTGTTGATGATGGAATAAGCACAAGTGCCACCTTTGAATCGGAATCAAGTGGAAATTATAGTTGGATATGAAAAAGGGGATAGAGAACATCACAGGACAATTAGATCTCAGAGAGAAGTACTAGACCAGACAGATGGTGTTCATCAGAAGTGAGGTTAATAGAGAGACCATGAATGTTGGCATAGTGAACAGAAAAAGATGAAGGTCTAACAGAAAGGGAAAGGTCACGGGAGGGGACAGTGATACTACTGTCAGAGCTCTCCCTCTCATTGGCAGTAGTCAGGCAGAAACCTGGAGATTCTTAGCATCCCCTTATGGCAAGGATTAGGGGCTATAGATTTCTTGGACTCTGTTATGATTATAATAAAAAATGTTTGAGAAGCCAAAAGTTGGCTGGAATACTTAGGTGACAAAAAGTAATGTCTGAAAGGTGTATGGTGCTTGTAAGAAGATAACATAACTTCTAACGCTGCAAAATACTTAAAAACAATTCGCCACACTTATACTGTATAAATTACACCCTCAACAAGTCACACGAGACTTATCCTCAACAGGATGGAAAAAGTTGGGTAAATCTGGAAAGATGGTAGAATGTCCTACTTGTCATGGGATCCCAAGAATTTTGAAGTCATCAGTATAATGAATAGGTCAGTTGGTGGGATGATGATGTCATTAATGTGCAAAGGCTGTTTATTTGCAAAGGGAACCCAGTCCAAGCTGAAGGCCAAAACTACTGAAAGGTGGTTAGTGTGGAGTGAGAAACATAAACTTCACCAGAAGGTGGATGTTTTGAGAATTCTAACCCCATGGATCACACAGAATCTCTCACAGCTTACAGAAAAACATGGGATTAAAACATGGTTTCTAAACTAGTCTTCTGTGTATAACTAATTCACACTCACATTTGCTTCATTACACTGGCTGCATCTGACTACATGCTCATTCTTCTTGCCCACGATGTCCATCATGTCCTGACACACTTGACCAGTAATCACATGTGCAACTGATTTTGAGGAGGTATTTGATGATGGCAACTCATATGATCCAACTGGGGACACCAGTGACTTTCCATCTGTTCCTGTACCAACTGGGGACACCAGTGACTTTTTGTCTGATCCTGTAAAGAAAAGATGAGTAAAGTAAGCAAAAAAATAACCCTTAAAGAGAATATGTGAAAACAATGACGCACTAAGCTTTCTAAGGAATCATCTCTTATTCAACCCAAACCTCATTCCCAAAAGACATAATTCTATGGTATTCCTGTGATGGCTACTTTTTATACCTAACTGTCTCCCGGACCTTGGTGTGGTACTGAAAGGACCTCTGTGATGTAGTGGTTAGTGTTCCTGACCATGACACACTCAAGGGCTGCCCAGGGTTGACCATGCAGATTCGAATCTTAGTTACTACAGTCAGTCCATGGTCAACCCAGCCATTCATCCACCCCTAGAGACTGGTCGATAAAAAGGGTGTCTGAATATGTGTGCATGTAATGTAACCAAGATGAGAAGAATGGAGAGACAGGTAGTATGTTTGAGGAATGAAACCTAGATGTTCCTGGCTTTGAGTTAAATAAAGCTCAAGGGTAAAGGTAAATAACAGCTCAGAAATGTCTTGGGAGTAAAGTCAGGGATTGGTGAGGATACAAGAGCAAAGGAAGAAGTAGCACTATTCCTGAAGCAGTTGTGGGAGTATGACAGAGTGTAAGACAATAAATTCTAGATTGATGTGGGTAAAACTCAAAGTGGATGGAGAGAGATGGGTGATTATTGGCGCTTATGCACTTGGTCATGAGATGAAAAATCATGAGAGGCAAGTGTTTTGGGAGCAGCTGAGTGAGTGTCAGTGGTATTAGTGATAGGTGATTTAAATGCAAGGGTTAGTAATGTGGCAGTTGAGAGTATAATTGGTGTGCATGGGGTATTCAGTGTTGTGAATGAAGAGCTATTGGATTCTTGTGCTGAAAAAAGACTAGTTAAAAAAGAGAGAAATACATAAGTATACATATGAGAGTAGGAGAGATGGTCAAAGGGCATTAATTGATTACGTGTTGATTGACTGGCGTGTAAAAGAGAGACTTGGATGTTAATGTGCTGAGAGGGGCAGCTGGAGGATGTCTGATCACTATATTGTGGAGACAAAGATGAAGAGAGAATGTTGAGGAGGAGAAAGTGGGGAGCATAAGTGAGCTTGGAAAGGAGACTTGCATGAGGAAGTAGCAGAAGAGATTGAGTGTAGAGTGGCAAAAGGTGAGAGCAAATGATGTAAGGGGAGTGGGGGAGGAATGGGATGTAT
>JAUUEG010051915.1:0-11606 GCA_032361445.1 Panulirus gracilis | reverse complement strand
TGTGTGTGTGTGTGTGGGTGGGTGGGTGGGTGGCAGATGTCGCCAGACGTCGTGAGGTGAGACAGTAAGGAGAGGTAAAGGTATAATTAGGGAGATGCGTTAGGGATATGAGGAACCGCCGTGAGGTGGGAAGGTTGGGCCAGGTGGGTGACGTGATGACAGTGAGGATGGCAGATGACCTGGGCTGGGGTACAGGTGTTGACGTCATCGGCAAACCATCGCGCTGGACACATAACAGACGTTACTTAGGTCCAGATACTGTAGTGGTCTGTCTGACGTTCATGGTTGGCTCGCTATGTCATTCTTTACTGTCCCTGTGGTGACTTCATGGTAATAATCCACGAGACTAGAAACATCTTCCATTTTCAGAGTCTTTCACACGTACCGGTCCATGAGCAGCGTCCTCTGGTGATCACATACTGACCATGATGCAGGCGAGTGATGTGTGGTGAGGGGCAACACAGGCGTTGCCTCCCTCTTGCTTCAGACACACACACCGTCGCCCACCACCGCCGCTCACACCCTCCATACATCATCATCTTCAGCGGACAGTCGTCTGACGCTCTGTGGTCGTGGTGACCAGCAGTGCCGTCCGAGCGACGCGTTAACGACTTCCGCCCAGCACTCTGGTACCCCGGCGTGTGCTGTAATTACCCACAGCTCTTCCGCAATCTGTGTGTGTGTGTGTGTGTGTGTGTGTGTGTGGAGGTCGCAGGTGTCCACCAGCCCAGGACAACCAACATCACCCAAAGTACAGGAATCCCTCCATCCATCACATCACTATAACCAACACGTATTATCTTTATCACTGATGGAAACTAGAAAATCTGTGGCCACACACTTGTGATTGAGGTGAGTGACCCCTGGTGCCAGATGTAGATAATTAGTCGGCCAGAACCACCTGTTTCGATGTATCTAGGTGCTCCTGCGAACGTCCGCCACGGTGTTGAGGCCGGCTGGGTGTATATAAACTGGATGTGAGGTTTGGCACACTCCGGACCTACCTGCCAGCCTCTCCACCAGCCACACCATGACCACTACCAGGAACATCTCCACCCTCGTCCACCTCCTCCTCCTCCTCCTCCTCGGCCTCCTCTCCGGGGCCCATGCTCAGAGTAAGCTACCCTGACGACACTAGTAGAGTTAGCTACCGGGACGGTACCAACAGAGAAAACAACCATGAAGGTACGAGTGGAAATAACGAGCGTAACAGCGCTGTTAGAGTAGCTTCCCGTGACCACTAGGAGTAAGCTGTCGTGACAGCAATGATACAAGTTAGCACTGATGGTCAGCGTATTCCATCTGGGTACTCACGGTAGCTACAGTAAGCTACCGACGAGGGAAAGCAGTGCACAGCGCAAATCATGTTATGAGTGACGGCAGACAGAGCAGGAAGCTGCTGTACTAACAGAAGCTAAGATTAGCTACAATGGTACTAACAGCATCTGAATTAAGCTACTGTGGTATTACTTAGTGGCGAGAGTAAGCTGCTATAAAGAGTAGGGATCAAGATAACTAGAGGAAGCTACTGTGCGAATATAGGGATTCAGAGTAAGCTACTGTGGGAATATAGGGAATCAGAATAAGCTAGTATGGGGTCAAATATGACCAAAGTAAGTTTCAGCGGGGCTACAGGCTACCAGAGTAAGCTACAGGCTTACTCTGCAGGCTATCAGAGTAAGCTACAGGCTTACTCTGCAGACTACCAGAGTAAGCTACAGGCTTACTCTACAAGCTATCAAAGTAAGCTACAGGCTTACTCTACAGGCTACCAGAGTAAGCTACAGGCATATTCTACAAGCTACCAGGGTGAGCTACAGGCTACCAGATTAAGCTACAGTGGGACTGCAGGCCACCAGATAAGCTACAGTGGGACTACAGGTTACCAGATTAAACTACAGTGCGACTACAGGCATTTAGATTAAGCTACAGTCAGACTACAGGCTACCTGAGTATGATACAGTGGAACTAAAGGCTTCCAGACGTGGGGAATACGTTCTCAAAATAATCCTACAGCAGCGACTACGTTTTCCTCATTATATAGAGTGTATATCCTCGGGTTCGTCATCGGGTTGAGTGTCATAATCATGGGTAAACCATAACTGATGTTTGAATCCCCACAGTAAACTAACAGCAGGCTGGAGGTCACCTGAGTATACGTGCATTGAGAAGGAGGTCCTTTGATCAAATCACCATCAACGCGTCGATCTCCTGAATAAGATTCCGATAAAATGCCTTTATAGCCAATGTGTAAACTCACGGTAAGGTGGAGGCCACTGGAGTGGACACAGAGTGAGACAGAGGCGTCCTCATCATGTCCAGAGAACAGCGTAGCTCTTACTACGGTCAGATACAGGTCGCCTCTCAGTAGAATTAGAGGAAGATATATAGACTTTAAGTAAACTTCTACCAAGGCAAAGGTTTCTCAGGTAAACTGACATTAAGAGGCAGATCCCCTGAAGAAACCTAATACAAGCCATCTCGTAAAGTCTCTCTTACATTAGCAAGATCATCTATGGTAGCAATGGTTTTCTGGTAGCGGAGGCAAACCTCGTAGGTTTAGTTTAGTTTAGTCTAGTTTAGATTAGTTTATGTTCTCAGACTTTTACTTTTTCTCAATGATTAAGGAAGACCCAAACCCATGTCTTAAAGGTCACCAACAGCTTCACGAGAATGTCTTACAACCACATTCCCTTTATGAAAGTTGACGTATTTTTTTTTCTTTTTTTTTGCGAGAGTTCGTCAGGAACGGATCATAACTATTGCAAGAATAACAGAAGTGATAAATAAAGGCAAAATATGGCAAAAAAAAATCGCAACAAAGTTCTAAATGCGTAATTGGCATTACGAATAGACCATAAAGAGATAGTCAAGTGTATACGCAGGAAAGTAGCAGATAATCGCACTCCACTGGGTCCTTTCGAGGCTCCTCACGATAGCGTAAGACATGGGCAATATGGAGAGTAGTGTGATAAGAGTACAGAGACGAACAGATGACTTGGGGAGAAGTACCTGTAGACCTTATCTGTAACTTCGGAGGCGAAAATAATGTTAATCGTGAACCTGATGCAAAATGTCAGGCAAATGTACTCTTAAAGGTATCTATGGTGATTTTTTAACTACTCTGATTGGTGAATCATTCCACATGTTAACGATCTTGTTAAAGACTTAGCCCCAGTTGATGGGAAACTTTTGTCCACAAGGTATTCGTGACCTCAAGTGGAACCAGACAAATCTAGCTACAAACAGAAATATAACATCAGTTGTGAACCTTCTCTTTTCTAAGCTAAATAAGTTTAAATCGTCTAGGTAATTCTCATGAAATATGTGTTTCAATCCAAGAATAATTCTGGCTACTCGCTGTAGTCCTCTCTCTATCATGCCTGTCATTTTTTTTTCCGAGTAGATGACTAAAATTGACAACATTTAAGATGGGGATGCCCTAAAGAATTCTAAAAATACAGGACTATTCTCTTCGAACTGAATTCGAATGTCCCGCCCATGAAGCCTAGAATTCTATTCGCCTTTATTACCGTTTCGACCCACGGCTCACTTTGCTGTAGGTCATGGAAGACCTTCTGTCTGTCTTTCCCTTTTTCCCGTCTGTATCCCAACAGACACTCTGTATCTTGCCAGTTCGTTTCCACCACCGTCACATAAAGCTTTCCATTTACCGTTGTTCGAACTCCACCGATGTTAGAACTCCTTTGCCTCCTGTGCGTCCAATCAAAATGTTTGTCTGTCACTTGGCAGCGATAGACGCTCAGTTTCTGCACGTTATTTCCCTTATTTCTCTTGTGGATTTTGTTTCATACGATAGAACGTCCAACCATTCTGAAGCAGCGACCGTCAGTCATTTATTACTCTTTGCTGATGACCAGTCAACCAATTTTCTAACCACCGACTTATAATCCATTTCCACCATGTGACAATTTTGCTAGTGATGTTTGATGTAGGATTTGATAGACTGATGTAAGAACGTTTTTCAGACATGACCAATTTCCGTCGAAAAACCATGTTGGGTATCATTTATGAAACGGTGATCCTGTGAGTGATTTACAGTCTTGTCTTGAATGATGGTTTTACTTAAGTTTACGAACTACAGACTTCAAGGCAACAGGACGATAATTTCCGGGCCGAGACTTAACGTCTTTTTTAAATGTTAGTGTTACACTGGCAAACTTACGATCCTCTGGAACTTTCCTTGTAGCAAATGACGCTCAGAACAACATTTGAGAACTTGATTTAATTTCCAGCTTCCTTCATTGTTGTCAGATAATAATTATCAGAAAGAGTCGTTTTTATTTACTTTATCCCATATAATGATGCTGACACCATATCTTGAACGTGTTTCTAAATCCGGAAAATGAGCCTTGTCTTTAACGGGAAATACAGATGGAATAAGGAAATCATTCAAGATGTTTGCTGTGCCTTCATTTGCATGGATAAAGTCACCATTCTTTTTTATGAATTATAGATCTTGATTTTAGCATAACCACTGTATGAATCTATATAAGGCATCTTTCACTATTTTCAGCAATATGTGTTTCATAAGAAAGTTTACAGTAATATGTAAGTTTTTAGTTCTTCTAAGTAAAATACGAAGCTTATTTTAGCATATTTGTTCTGATCTCCGTGTGTTCCTCATGTGATGTTGCTGTTTTAAGACAATAGGCAGTTCTTTATCTCAGTGTTCCACCATTTTGGCTTGGTTATGAAAAATGACTCTCTGCTCCACATTACCACATCTCCCCTCTATTGCTCTTAATATCTTGATGTAAATCTAAAATCGAGTATTTCGTCACATCAGTCTGTTTTCCAGCATTACAAGCAATGTTGAAAACTACCTCAGAAAGTGATCTGTTGATGATTACACCTGCCAAACTATCCTCCAGTCACAACATTACAAACGAGATCGATCCTCACTCGTGGCCAGAACTAAGAACAAAGGTGTACCTGCCCACGTCGTCAGAGACATCATCTACCACGGGAGCTACATCGCTAACCCGAGCACTTGGGAAGCGCAATATCGTTTACGACGGGAAGGCTTCCCAGACCAAAATGACCTCGGATGATTGAGGTTTTCGCCAGCCTGACCCCGTCGTATCCCTTGTTCTCTGCATCATTTAAAGTCTGCTGACGATTTTCTGTTCTTAATAGAGGCAAGAGTATACGTCTGAAGGCTCTGAACTTCGCCGCACCACTTCAAATGGTCGGTGTACCTTGAGGAGGAGGAGAAAAACTTGGGGTGCTTCATCACATGCAGCGCTACTCCCTGACACACCCGGGCAAGCATGTTTCAATGAACTCTTGAAGACCGTCCATTTGTTGAGGTAAAGCATTGACGTCATCGACAGCAGCACTCAGGCTCTGTCTGTTTTCACATGACCTGCAAATCAGGAGCCAAAGAACATTACTGGCGCCTTCAAAACAGCCTTACGCAAAGGTTTTGATTCTCTTCGTAACTCAGGAAAGGTGTCTGACACTCTTAGCTGAATCATCTAATCGAGCGGAATTTAAAGCGTCGTTAGAAATTAGAGGCATTATAAGGAGAGTCAAAGGTCAGAGTACATTAAATAACGCGAGTTTATGGCCAAAGTTTACTGCATAAACAGAGTCTTGGATTACAGTATACTACGTAGGAGAGTTGACTGTCACAGTGTACTATATAAGAGGAGTTAATGGGCACAGAATACTACATAAGGGGAGCTAATGGTCACAGTATGTTACACAGAGTCAATGCTTATGTTACAAAGGAGAGTCAATGGTCACGGTCTATTCTACAAGGAGAGTTAATGGTCACAGTTTCTAATACAGGTAGAGTTAATGGTCACAGTCTGTTACACATGTAGAACTAATGCTCACAGTATCTTACACAAACAGTTTGTACCACAGGTAGAGTTAATGGTCACGGTTTGTTATACAGGTAGAGTTAATAGTCACAGTTTGTTCCACAGGTAGAGTTAATGGTCACGGTTTGTTATACAGGTAGAGTCAATAGTCACAGGTTGTTCCACAGGTAGAGTTAATGGTCACGGTTTGTTATACAGGTAGAGTCAATAGTCACAGGTTGTTAGAAAGTTTATTGCTAAAATCTGTCACACTCGGAGAGGTGATGGTCGTGGTAAATCATACAGGAGTTAGTCGTGGTGTCATGGTAAAGTTCACTAAACGGCTAAGTAATCCATCAGGCCATTGTACCCAGTCTGTAGTCACAAAATGGGCGTCAATTTGAATTGGTCATAGCTTGGTGCGCAGGTATAGCTAGTGGCTGAAGTACAACCCTTTACAAGTGCAAGTGTTGTAGTTTATAGGTAGCGGGTCGATAACCCCTCGTAGGAGGATGAAGAAGGCAAGAGATGTTGTCGCCTCCGCTAGTGAGAGGTCACCAGTTATCTCCTGCAGCCTCTTTATCGATTATTTCACAAGTCGTAAATATCCCGAGACACCTGGTTATTCCGCCAGCGCTTCATGTCGTCAACAATTTATGTGGTGGTTGTGAGGCGGTGTTTACGGCCCCCCACTCGAGGCTCTCGTGTTCTGTCGACTCTCCTAATTTTCCCGCTCGAGTGTTGCTTGTCCGCTGTGCTTGCACGGGCTACACGGCAGCCGGAAAATTACAAGACCGTTTTTAGTCTTGTTTCCTCTTGGCCAACTTGGTCGTAGATTAAGTTCTAGAGGTAGAAGACCTCCAGAATCATTTAAAAGTATGCGTACGGTAAAGTAATGCCCCAGAACGAGCTATGGGAGGTAGAAGACCTCTAGAATCGTTAAAAAGTATCCGTACGGTAATGTAATGCCCCAGAACGAACTGCAGGCGGTAGAAGGCCTCCAGGATCATTATAAATTATACGTACGGTAAAGTACGGTCCCAGAACGAGCTGTGGGGGTACAAGGCCTCCGGAACTATCGTAAGGTATCCACAAGGTTCGGTAACGTCCCAAACCAAGCTGTGGGGGTAGAAGACTTCCGAAACCATTGTAAGGTAGACCTAAATAAGGGAAAGTCTCAGACCAAGCTGCGTCGGGGGTGTAGTCCTGCGAAAACAATGTAAGGAATACGTTAGGTAAAGTAAGTTCTCAGACCTGGATGGGAGTAAGAGACCTCTGAAACCACCGACAGATACACGTAAGCTAAAATAAGGTCCCCAAACCAAGTTGTGTGGGGTTAGGAGCCCTCTGAAACCATCTTTAGGTCCACGTAAAGTTAGGCCCCAGACCCTGCTGTTGAGGTAGGAGACCTCCAAACTTATACGTATGGTTCGCGATGGCATGTCTCTTGAGTGAGATGGTACGGCCCTTAAGCACGGTGGTGTAACCCTTGAGCACGACAGATCTGCCACTGAAGACGTCGCTATGGAACTCAAGCACGGACTACGGCTTTCCAGTTTAACCGTGCGACCCTTGAACACGACGGTACGACCCTTGGTTATGCTGGTCCGGCCTTTGACCTGACCATATCAAGGTCAGGTCAAAGAACAGGTCATCTTACCCAAGGGCTGCACCTTCGTGCTCAAGGGTCATGCCGTCGTGTTCAAGAATCGACCTGACCTGCTCAGGGAGTTAAAGGCACATGAATATAAATGTTTTCATTATAGAGAGATATCCGTATGAACAGGGAGGTTGTAATTACCAGGTGTGAAGCTCCGTAAGAACTAGTTCGACTGGTGCTCTGGGGCGTGACGCGGCAGCACCGAGAGTTGGGTTGTTGAACCGTCCACTCCATGACTTCCTCTGTTACCCCCCAACAGACTGCTAAACTGACTGTCCTAAGGCACGGCTGAAGGTCCGGCTCTTTACCAGAAATGACTGGTAACTGAAAGCGGTCTGCTCGAACTGTAGCTTCAGTATCTCTCACGTCCAACCAAAGTGAACTGCAATAAACTGGCCCTTTTTTTCATGTTCCCCCTCCCAGCCCGGCCACCGCTCCCAGTATCCCACAGCCGTCACGCCCGAGCCAGCCAAGCATGTTCCACTGTAAACTGGAAGGTTCCTTAAATCAACAGCCGCTCCCTTGCGGACGCTGGGTAAAGTTTGAGTTCGCTGTTTGTAAGCTGAGTTGTTTTTCTTTTGATATATTTTTGAAGTTTGATGTTGTGCCGACCACGGGCGGGGAGGGAGGAGGGACTGGCACCTGGGCCTGCCCTAGGAGCCAGACTAAGGGCCCCTCACACACCTGCTAGGTAGGGAGGCTAACACAAGTTACCAGGAGTAATACCACAGGGCAGTTGAGCACACGGCCTCTAGTATTGCATTGGCATTTATGCTGCTATAAATTTCTCAGATGTGGTCGTAGGATTTACCAGTGCAGGGCGGCGCGTCTATTGCAGAGCAACGGAGCCATCTTACCTAACGACCTCCACCCCCAACCCCTCAGGGCATTGTCCAGACTAACACAATGAACACCATCAGCGGCTGCAGCCGAGCAATGGACACGTGGCTGGGACGGAACCACGGATATGTTATCCGTGGTTCAGGAGAGGCTGAGCCGTCCTGCACGTTGTCGTGCAGGGGGTCATCGCTGCAGACAAGGCGGCCTCACACACGTGCCTCGTGCATGTTGTCCTGGATGTTATGCCATCATTCAACAAGAAAGATCCATATGGCTGAGCCATCCCTCAGGCGTGGCAGCTGTCTCTTGGGCAGACACCGGCGCACCAGCTTGATGAGATGCAATATATTGTCAGCGTGAATTACTGCTAGAGATCCGCACGCTGGCAGTATTACGTGGCGTACAAGGGAGTATCAAGCTGTAGGTTCTAAGTTCTTCATCCCGTGGTGCCGACTGCAAGAGTATCTCCAGCATCCTTGGACCAGCTTGCCCTAGGGTAGTTTTCATAGCCCATGTCCCCACTACGTATACCACGCAGTCCTCGTTATGCTTTTAAGAACGAGTGGTTCATTCGGATATAAAGATATGCTGTAGCTCGAGAACCGAACGACTAAACAGACAGTCGTATTACAGAGAGAGATTGGTTTGTTTTGTGCCGGTAACCCCGGCAAATTGATTGTGCACCCCATGCTCATCCTGTCAAGCGGTAACGCAAAAGGACTGCAGAGGTCACAAACAAAGAGAGAGAGGGAGAGAGAGAGAGAGAGAGAGAGAGACTGTGTGTCTCTTACTTTACATGTCATCTCTCTGTATGATTGTGGTAATGAACTCAAATGGAAGATTGTATAACATCACCATCGCTTTGCATATTTCTCCCGCAGTTACTCCACCTCCTCCCACCTCACCTTGGAAGTACTGTGTGTATGTATGGGTCTTCCATAACAATTACTTATACCTTAATCATTTTCCTTATTAAGGTGAGACAAACACCGCCTCCCTCTCTGCTTCCTCCTCCCTCACCCTCCTTGTCATCATACATCATTATAGACAGACTTAAAAATCAGATCGTATCTAATTAATGTGGTTGATCTCCGCTGCTCTAACGTGAACTGGTCTGTTCTTTCTAATTCAGTCTTTGAACTCTGGCTCGTGCAATACCAGTCCATCCGCGTTCAACTGTGTGTGTGTGTGTGTGTGTGTGTGTGTGTGTGTGTGTGTGTGTGTGTGTGTGTGTACCCTTAACTATGTGTCTGTCTGTCAGCCCACGTATCGTCAAGTGACAGATCACCAGGCACCATCTCTGTTCCATAAGTGATCTTCGGATCCATCAATAAACCCTCCTGTTGCCTGATATCGAAACCTCCTCACGCCAAATGATGCATCTCGATCCTTTTACACCCACCGCAACACACAACACCACTACTACCGTCTATACAGGATTCGTTTTTTACGTAGAAGGAAAAGGCTGAACTTATGGTGAATCAAATTCAAAGATAAGATAAGAGAAATATACGTTATTAGAGCTAGATCTATCCCGTACGAAGCACCACTATCAGTGTCTGTCTCTGGTCCTTCCTGGCGTATGGAATGATGATTATAAAGATAAGTGGTAATAGAAATTTCTAATATCTAAGTAACTGCTAGAAAGAACGAGACGCAGTTAGATGTTTTAAAAATTCGGTGTCCTAACTTGTCAAAGCAACGTGTCTTTGGACTGTGTCATAACGTGTCAAACCCACGTGTCTTTGGACTGTCAAACATCTAATACCACATCCTCCTCCTCCTCCTCCTGCATGGCTGGCTAAGTCGTCCAGCACAACCATCCTCGTGTTCTAAAGGTATGAGCCTCAGAACGGTCACTGGTCCTCACTCATCTCCTTCATCTCCACTCAAAACCTGAGTTTTCTATTCTTGCAAGCACGCCATGGGGCAGCCCATCTCTAGGAAAGGAAATCATTCCAATTCCTCCAATTATCATCGGCTCACTGCTCTTAATCTCGCTGTCTCCAAAAGCCTCAAAGCTGTTCTTGACCCTCTCAAGTGCTTAGAATCTAGAAACGCGTAAACCCAATTTCTCCCTTTATACCTTTCTAGATCTGACTGGTCACCCACTCTTAAATTCCACAACGCTACGGTTCAACCCTGCGGTAACACGATCATGTTGGGCACAACCACTTCTTCCACTCTATCCAAGACACCTCAACATAATGAACATCACAAAACCTGCTTCACAAAAGCTGGAGTGGCGGCTCTTCCATATCTAAAAGGATTTAATCCGCCCCATTATGAAGCGCTGCTCACATGTCTGGACGGGCCCTTCCTCCAACTTCACACTTAGCAAACGTGGAATCAAAAACCTTTGGCTTTGTTTAATCCCCCCGGGCATCGCTTCATCGCCTTGTTGTCGCTGTCGTTTCTCTTATTTTCCACAAGTTTCATTGCGGCCAGTGAGCTCACGAGCAGGTCGACGCGTGTCCCTGCTTGGACAGATGGACCTCGGCTGAATGTTGCTTCCCACAGTTTCTATGTGGCGTCTAAGTCACACGAGGATTGACCGTTCTATTACTTTCCTCTCTCCTCGAACAGCGAGAATATGGAGTTCTCTTCCTTCTTTCGTCTTACCGCCTTCACGAGTCGGCTTTACATGCATTAAAAGTGATATAGTTAACTTTAGTCTGTTTCTTGCGCTCGATTTTTCCCTTCGTCCGAGATGGCTTTGATTAGGGCATGTTTCTGTCCGTGCCACGTCGGGTATTATAAGGAAAAGGATTATGAAACACTCCAATACATTAGCCTCCTACGCAACAGATTATCAAACCCTCAGGTACATAATCATCCTAAATCGTCTTCTTTTTTCACTTAGAATAGAATGTCTACCAAAAAGAAAATGTACAAGACACCAACTTCCTCTCTATCAAATGCTAAAGAAAGGTGTTACGAAGATATCAATCACCAACTCCCACATCTGTCAAACTCGCAACACACACAGCTCACTGAGCCGTCAAAGACTAGGTCCCTGAACTGTCAGACACACGTAGTGTCTTGAGTTCTCTTAAGAGGGAGGGAGGGGGGAGTGCTGGACTAGCCCTTCGGAGAAGAACGTCAAGTTGGGGGAGGAGAGAGAGAGAGTCAAGATGGGGAGGGAAGTAACAAACTGGAGAAAGGGAGCGTTGGGTGGGGGAGGAAGGAGCACCAGTGGAGGGAGGTACACTGGGGAGTGGTTACACTAGGGACTAGGTACACAGGGGAGTAGATACACTAGGGAGGGAGGTACA
>JAUUEG010051804.1:0-11610 GCA_032361445.1 Panulirus gracilis | reverse complement strand
CATTGGATCATGGTGTGAGTCGGAGATCAATGATCTTTGGATCATGGTGTGCCAGTCATTGGATCATGGTGTGAGTCGGAGATCAATGATCTTTGGATCATGGTGTGCCAGTCATTGGATCATGGTGTGAGTCAGAGATCAATGATCTTTGGATCATGGTGTGCCAGTCAGATGTGAAGGATCATTGGATCATTGTGTGAAAGTCAGAGGTGAAGGATCATTGGATTATAGGGTGACAATCAGAAGTAAGGATCATTGGATCAGAGTGTGATAGTCAGTGGTCTGGGATCTATGGAAGATGCTGTGAGAGTCAGAGGTCATGGATCATTGAATCAAGGTGTGACAGTCAGAGGCCATGGATCATTAGATCGTGATGCAACAGTCAGAGGTTATGGACCATTGGATTATAGCGAGACAGTCAGAGGTCAAGGATCATTGGATCATGGTGTTACAATCAGTGGCCAAGGATAATTGAATCATGGTGTGAAAGTCAGAGGTCGATGCCCGTTGGATCATTGTTTGAGTCTGATGTCAAGGATCATTGGATCATAGTGTGACAGTCAGAGGTCATGCTCATTGGATCATGGTGTGACAGTCAGAGGTCATGCTCATTGGATCATGGTGTGACAGTCAGTGGTTATGCATAATTGGATCACAGAGTGACAGTCAGAGGTCAAGGATGATTGGATCTTGATGTGACAAAGTTCATGAATCATTGGATCTTAATGTGACAGTCAGAGGTCATCCATCATTAGATCATGGTGTGACATTCAGGGGTCATTGATCATTAGATCATGGAGTGACAGGCAGAGTCCATGGCTCATTGGATCATGGTGTGACAGTCAGTAGCCAAGGATCATTGGATCATAGTGCGACAGTCAGAGGTCATGGATCATTGGATCATAGTGCGACAGTCAGCTGTCAAGGGTCATTGGATCATTGTGTGACATTCAAAGGCCAAAGATAATTGGATAATGGTGTGACAGTCAGAGGTCATGGATCATTGGATCATGGTGTGAAAGTCAGGTGTCAAGGATCATAGGATCATAGGGTGACAATCAGAAATAATGGATCATTAGATCATGATGTGACAGTCAGTGGTCAGGGATCTTTGGAAGATAGTCTGAGAGTCAGAGGTCATGAATCATTGAATCATGGTGTGACAGTTATAATTCATGGATTACTGGATCAAGGTGTGACAGTCAGGGGTCAAGGATCATTAGATCATGGTGTGATAGTCAGAGGACAAGGCTCTTTGAATCATGGTGTGACAGTTAGAGGTCAACGATCATTGGATCATGGCATGACAGTCAACAGTCAAGGATCTTTGGATCATGGCGTGACAGTCAGTGGTCACGGATCAATAGATCATGGTGTGACAGTCAAATGTCAAGGAACATTGGATGATAGTGTGGCAATCAGAGGGAAAGGATCATTGGATCATAGTGTGACAGTCAGGGGTCTAGGTTCATTGGATCTTGGTGAGTCAGAGGGTCTAGGATTATTGGATCATGGTGTGACAGTCAGTTATCAAGGATCATTGGATCATAGTGCGACAGTTAGAGGTCATTGATCATTGGATCATAGTGTGACAGTCAGGGGTCAAGGATCAATGGATCATAGTGTGACAAGCAGAGGCAAAGGATCATTGGATCATTGGATCATGGTTTGAAAGTCAGAGGTGAAGGATCATTGGATCATTGGGTGACAGTCAGAAGGAAAGGATCATTGGATCAGGGTGTGACAGTCATTGGTTAAGGATCTTTGGAAGATAGTGTGAGAGTCAGAGGTCATGGATCGTTGAATCATGGTGACAGTAATTTTTCATGGATCATTGGATCATGGTGAGACAGTCAGAGGTCATGGATCATTAGAACATGGTGTGACAGTCAGAGGTCAGGGATAACTGGATCACAGTGTGATAATCAGTGGCCAAGGATCATTGATTCGTGGTGTGACAGTCAGATGTCAAGGTTCATTGGATCATAATGTGACTGTCAGAGTTTATGATCATTGGATCATGGTGTGACAGTCAGGGGTGAAGGATCATCGGATCATAGTGTGACAGTCAGAGGTCATGCATCAGTGGATCATCGAGTGACAGTCAGAGGACAAGGATCATTGGATCATGGTGTGACAGTCAGTAGTCAAGGATCACTAAATCATGGTGTAACAGTCAGTAGTCACGGATCATTGGATAATGGTGTGATAGTCAGTGGTCAGGGATCACTAGATCATTGTGTGATAGTCAGATGTCAAGGGACGTTGAATCATTGTGCGACAATCAGAGGCTAAGGATCATTGGATCATGGTGTGACAGTCATAGGTCAAAGCTCATTGGATCATGGTGTGAGTTGGAGGACAAGGATCACTGGATCATGGTGTGTCAGTCAGATGTCAAGGATCATTGGATCACAATGTGACAGTCAGAGGTCATGGATCATTGGGTCATGGCGTGACACTCAGAGGTCAAGGATCATTGGATCCTAGTACGACAGTCATAGGTCATGCATCATTGGATCATAGTTTGACATTCAGATGTCAAGGATCATTGGATCATGATGTGTCAGTCACAGGTCATCGATCATTAGATTATGGTGTGACATTCAGTTGTCAAAGATCATTAGATCATGGTGTGACAGTCAGAGGTCAAGGCTCACTGAATGATTGTGTGACAATCAGACAATCAGTAGTAAAGGATCACTGGATCATGGTGTGACAGTCAGTAGTTAAGAATCATTGGATCATGGTGTGACAATCAGTGGTCAAGCATCACTAGATCATGGTGTGACAGTCAGTAGCCAAGGGCCATTGGATCATGGTGTGACAGTCAGTAGTCAAGGATCATTGGATCATGATATGAGTCAGAGGGCTAAGATCATTGGATCATGGTGTAACAGTCAGGATTCATGAATCATTGGATCATGATATGACAGTCAGAGGTCAAGGCTCATGGGATCATAGTGTGACAGTCAGATTCATGGATTATTCTATTATATTGTGACAGTCAGAGGTCAAGGATCATTGTATCATGGTGTTAGTCAGAGGTCATGGATCATTGCATCATGTTACAGTCAGTAGTCAAGGATCATTGGATCATGGTGTGACAGTCAGAATTCATGGATCATTGGATCATTGTGTGACAGTGAGAGGTCATGAATCATTGAATCACAGTGTGATAATCAGAGGTCATGGATCATTGGATCATGATGTGACAGTCAGAGGTCATGGATCATTAGATCATAGTGTGACAGGGATCATTGGATCATGGTGTAACAGTCAGAGATCGAGGATCATTGGATCATTGTGTGAGAGTCAATTGTCAAGGATCATTGGCTCATGGTGTAACTGTCAGATGTCAAGGATCTTTGGATGGCGTGAGAGTCAGAGGTCAAGGATCATTCTGTCTCCGAGTGACAGTCACAAGTCATGGATATTTTGGATCATGATGTGACAGTCAGTGGTTATGTATCATTAGATCATAGGGCGACAGGGGTCAAAGATCATTGGATCATGGTGTAACAGTCACAGGTTGAGGCTCATTGTACCATGGTCTGACTGTCAAAATCCATTCATCATTGGATCGTGGTGTGAGAGTCAGAGGTCAAGGATCATCGGATCATGGTGTGACAGTCAGGGGTCATGGATCATTGGATCATAGTGTGACAGTCAGAAGTCAAGGATCATTGAATCATGGTGTGATAGTCAGTAGTCAAGGATCGTTGGATCATGGCGTGATAGTCACATGTCATGGGTAATTGGATCATAGTGTGACAATCAGAGGTCATGGATCATTGGATCAGGGTGTGACTGTCAGATTTCAAAGATTATAGGATGATGGTGTGACAGTCACATGTCATGGATCATTGGATCATGGTGTGACAGTCAGTAGTCAAGAATCATTGGATCATGATGTGGGAGTCAGTAGTCAAGGATCACTGGAACATGGTGTGAAAGTCAGATATCAAGGATCATTGGATTATAGTGTGACAGTCAGAGGTGATGCATCATTGGATCATTGTGTGGCAGTCAGAGGTCAAGGATCATTGAATCATGGTGAGACAGATAGTAGTCAAGGATCATTAGATCATGGTGTGAAGGTCATTAGTCAAGGATCTTTGGATCATGGTGTGACAGTCAGTAGTCAATGATCAGTAGATCATGGTGTGACAGTCAGATGTTAAGGAATAATGGATCATAGTGTGACAATTAGAGGCCAAGGATCTTTGGATCATGGTGTGATAGTCAGAGGTTAAGACTCATTGGATCATGGTGTAAATCAGATGTCAAGGATCATTGGATCATAGTGTGACAGTTAGAGGTCAAGGATCATTGGATTATAGTGCGACAGTCAAAGGTTATGGATCATTGGAGCATTGTGCGACATTTAGATGTCAAGAATCATTGGATTATAGTGTGATATGTAGGAATTCATGGATAACTGGATTATAGTGTGACATTCAGAGGTCAAGAACCATTGGGTCATATCGTGACAGATAGCTTCTATGGATCGTTGGATCATGGTGTGACAGTCAGTAGTCAAGGGTCGTTGGATCTTAGTGTGGTAGTCAGATTTCATGAATCATTGTATCATGTAGTGACAGTTAGAGGTCAAGGATCATTGGATCATGGTGTGACAGTCAGTAGTCAAGGATCACTGGATCATGGTGTGATAGTCAGTAGTCAAGGAGTGTTGGATCATGGTGTGATAGTCAGAGGTCATGGATCATTGGATCATGGTGTAATAGTCAGTATTTAAGTCAGTATTCAATCTGATAAGGTTGCAGACCTCATATACTTCAAGCCAACTTGATAAACTATCATTCTAACCATTTTTCAAGTCCACCTAATAAAGTATCATTTCACCTGATAAAGTGTTGTCTCACCCATACTTCAAGCCAACCTGATAAAGTTCCATTCCACCCACAGTTTAAGTCAATCTGATAAATTTGCAGACCACCTATACTTCAAACCAACTTGATAATGTTTCATTCTAATCATTCTTCAAGTCAACCTGATAAAGTTCCATTCCACCTGAAAATTCAGTTCAACCTGATAAAGTACTATTTCACCCATACTTCAAGTCAACCTGATAAAGTACCATTCCATCCACAGTTAAAGTTAATCTAATAAATTTGCAGACCACCTATACTTCAAGCCTACATGATATACTATAATTTTAACCATTCTTCAAGTCAACCTAATAAAGTTCCACTCCACCTGATAATTCAATTGAACCTGATAAAGTATAATTTCACAAATGCTTCAAGTCAACCTGATATAGTAGTATGCCACACATACTTCAAGTTAACCCGATAAAGTACTATTCCACCCACACTTCAAATCAATCTGACCAAGTACCATTCTACCAATACTTCAAGTCAACCTGATGAACTACCATTCAAGCCATACTTCAAGTCAACCCGATAAAGTACCATATCATCCACATTTCAAGCCAATCTGATAAAGTACCATTTCACTCAGACTTCAAGTCAACTGATAAAGTACCAATCCAAACACACTTCAAGTCAATCTGAGAATGTAACATGCCTCCAATACTTTAAGTCAACCTGACAAAGAACCATTCCACCCGTACTTCAAGTCAACCTGATAAAGTATTACTCCACCGGTACTTGAAGTCAACCTGATAAAGCACTATTGTACCTACACTTCAAGTTAATCTGATAAAGTACCATACCACATATATTTCAAGCCAACCTGATAAAGTACCACTCCGCGCACGTTTCAAGTCGACCTGATAAAGTACCATTCCACCCATACTTCAAATCAAAGTGATAAAGCGCCATTCCACCCATACTCCAAGTCAACTTGATAAAGCATCATTCCACCCACAGTTAAAGTCAATCTGATAAAGAAGCTGACAACCTATACTTCAAGCCAACTTGATAAATTGTTATTCTAACCATTCTTCAAGTCAACCCAATAAAGTACCATCCCACCCACACTTCAATTCAACCTGTTAAAGTAAGATTTCACCCATACTTCTAGTCAACCTGATAAAGTACTATGCCACCCATACTTCAAGTCAACCTCATAAAGTGCCCTTCCACCTACACTTCATATCAATCTGACGAAGTACCAGTACACCTTTACTTCAAGTCAACCTGTTGAAGTACCATTCCACCCATACTCCACGTCAACCTTATAAAGTACCATTTCATCCACGGTTCAAGTCAACCTGATAAAGTACCATTCCACCCATTCTTCAAGCTAATCTGATAATGTACCATTCCAGCCACATTACAAGTCAATCTGACAATGTAGCATGCCACCGATACTTCAAGTAAAACTAATAAAGTACCATTCCACCTATACTTCAATTTCACCTGAAGAAGTACCATTCCAGCACTACTTCAAGTCAACCTGATAAAACACCATTCCACCCACACTTCAAGTCAGTCTGATAAAGTATCATACCACTTATACTTCAAGTCAACCTGATAAGGAACTATTCCATCCATACTTCAAGTGAACTTGATAAAGTACCATTCCACCCATACTTCAAGTCAACCTGATAAAGTACCATTCCATCCATACTTCAAGTCAACCTGATAAGGAACTATTCCATCCATACTTCAAGTGAACCTGATAAAGTACCATTCCACCCATACTTCAAGTCAGCCTGATAAAATACTATTCCACCCACAGTCAAAGTCAATCTGATAATGTTGCAGACCTCTTACACTTCAAGCCAACTTGATAAACTATCATCCTAACCATTCTTCAAGTCAACCTAATAAAGTTCCATTCCACCTGATAATTCAATTCAACCTGTTATTACTATTTCACCCATACTTCAAGTCAACCTTGATAAAGTACGATTCCACCCACAGTTAAAGTCAATCTAATAGATTTGCAGACCACCTATACTTCAAGCCAGCTTGATAAACTGTCATTCTAACCATTCTTCAAGTCAACTTCATAAAATCCCATCCCACCCACATTTCAATTCAACCCGTTAAAGTAAAATTTCACCCATACTTCTAGTCAACCTGATAAAGTACTATGCCGCCCATACTTCAAGTCAACCTGATAAAGTACCCTTCCAACTGCACTTCAAATCAATCTAACGAAGTACCAATACACCTATACTTCAAGTTAACCTGATGAAGTACCATTCCACCCACGCTTCAAGTCAACCTGATAAAGTAATATGCCACCCATATTTCAAGTTAACCCGGTAAAGTACTATTCCACCCGAACTTCAAGTCAACCTGATAAAGAGCTAATTCCAATCATACTTCAAGTCAACCTGACAAAGTGCCACTTCACCAATACTTCAAGTCGTCCTGATGAGGTACCAAGCCACCCATACTTCAAGCCCAAATGAGAAAGTAGCATTTCTACCACACTTTGAGGCAATCTGACCAAGTACCATTCCACCTATACTTCAAGTCAACCCGATGAAGTACCATTCCACTTATACTTAAAGTCAACCTGATGAAGTACAATTTCATCCACAGATCAAGTCAACTTCATAAAGTACTATTCTACCCATACATAAAGTCAACATGATAAAGTGCCATTCCAGCTGCACTTCAAGTCAATCTAATAATGTCTCATACCACCAATATTTTAAGTCAACCTGATAAAGAACTATTCTACCCATACTTCAAGTCATCCTGATAAAGTACCATTCCACCTATACTTGAAGTCAGTCTGGTGAAGTACCATTCCAGCCATACTTCAAGTAAACTTGATAAAGTACCATTTCACCCATACTTCAAGTCAACCTGATAAAGTGCCATTCCACCCATACTTCAAGTCAACCTGAGAAAATACCATTCCACCCACAGTTAAAGTCTATCTCGTAAAGTTGCAGACCTCTTACACTTCAAGCCAACTTGATAAACTATCATCTTAACCATTCTTGAAGTCAACCTGATAAAGTTCCATTCCACCTGAAAATTCAGTTCAACCTGATAAAGTACTATTTCACCCATACTTCAAGTCAACCTGATAAAGTACCATTCCATCCACAGTTAAAGTTAATCTAATAAATTTGCAGACCACCTATACTTCAAGCCTACATGATATACTATAATTTTAACCATTCTTCAAGTCAACCTAATAAAGTTCCACTCCACCTGATAATTCAATTGAACCTGATAAAGTATAATTTCACAAATGCTTCAAGTCAACCTGATATAGTAGTATGCCACACATACTTCAAGTTAACCCGATAAAGTACTATTCCACCCACACTTCAAATCAATCTGACCAAGTACCATTCTACCAATACTTCAAGTCAACCTGATGAACTACCATTCAAGCCATACTTCAAGTCAACCCGATAAAGTACCATATCATCCACATTTCAAGCCAATCTGATAAAGTACCATTTCACTCAGACTTCAAGTCAACTGATAAAGTACCAATCCAAACACACTTCAAGTCAATCTGAGAATGTAACATGCCTCCAATACTTTAAGTCAACCTGACAAAGAACCATTCCACCCGTACTTCAAGTCAACCTGATAAAGTATTACTCCACCGGTACTTGAAGTCAACCTGATAAAGCACTATTGTACCTACACTTCAAGTTAATCTGATAAAGTACCATACCACATATATTTCAAGCCAACCTGATAAAGTACCACTCCGCGCACGTTTCAAGTCGACCTGATAAAGTACCATTCCACCCATACTTCAAATCAAAGTGATAAAGCGCCATTCCACCCATACTCCAAGTCAACTTGATAAAGCATCATTCCACCCACAGTTAAAGTCAATCTGATAAAGAAGCTGACAACCTATACTTCAAGCCAACTTGATAAATTGTTATTCTAACCATTCTTCAAGTCAACCCAATAAAGTACCATCCCACCCACACTTCAATTCAACCTGTTAAAGTAAGATTTCACCCATACTTCTAGTCAACCTGATAAAGTACTATGCCACCCATACTTCAAGTCAACCTCATAAAGTGCCCTTCCACCTACACTTCATATCAATCTGACGAAGTACCAGTACACCTTTACTTCAAGTCAACCTGTTGAAGTACCATTCCACCCATACTCCACGTCAACCTTATAAAGTACCATTTCATCCACGGTTCAAGTCAACCTGATAAAGTACCATTCCACCCATTCTTCAAGCTAATCTGATAATGTACCATTCCAGCCACATTACAAGTCAATCTGACAATGTAGCATGCCACCGATACTTCAAGTAAAACTAATAAAGTACCATTCCACCTATACTTCAATTTCACCTGAAGAAGTACCATTCCAGCACTACTTCAAGTCAACCTGATAAAACACCATTCCACCCACACTTCAAGTCAGTCTGATAAAGTATCATACCACTTATACTTCAAGTCAACCTGATAAGGAACTATTCCATCCATACTTCAAGTGAACTTGATAAAGTACCATTCCACCCATACTTCAAGTCAACCTGATAAAGTACCATTCCATCCATACTTCAAGTCAACCTGATAAGGAACTATTCCATCCATACTTCAAGTGAACCTGATAAAGTACCATTCCACCCATACTTCAAGTCAGCCTGATAAAATACTATTCCACCCACAGTCAAAGTCAATCTGATAATGTTGCAGACCTCTTACACTTCAAGCCAACTTGATAAACTATCATCCTAACCATTCTTCAAGTCAACCTAATAAAGTTCCATTCCACCTGATAATTCAATTCAACCTGTTATTACTATTTCACCCATACTTCAAGTCAACCTTGATAAAGTACGATTCCACCCACAGTTAAAGTCAATCTAATAGATTTGCAGACCACCTATACTTCAAGCCAGCTTGATAAACTGTCATTCTAACCATTCTTCAAGTCAACTTCATAAAATCCCATCCCACCCACATTTCAATTCAACCCGTTAAAGTAAAATTTCACCCATACTTCTAGTCAACCTGATAAAGTACTATGCCGCCCATACTTCAAGTCAACCTGATAAAGTACCCTTCCAACTGCACTTCAAATCAATCTAACGAAGTACCAATACACCTATACTTCAAGTTAACCTGATGAAGTACCATTCCACCCACGCTTCAAGTCAACCTGATAAAGTACTATCCCACCCACACCTCAAGTCAACCTGAAAAAGTACCATTCCACACACATTTTAAGTCAAACTTATTAAATACCATTCCACCCATACTTCAAGTCAACCTGATAAAGAACCATTTTACCCATACTTCATATTACCCTGATGACGAACCAAGCCACCCATACTTCAAGCCATAATGAGAGAGTAGCATTTCTACCACACTTCAAGGCAATCTGACCAAGCACCATTTCACATATACTTCAAGTCAACCCGATGAAGTACCATGGCAGCCATACTTCAAATCAACCTGATAAGTACCATTTCATCCACAGTTCAAGTCAACCTGAAAAGTACCATTCTACCCATACTTCAAGTCAGTCTGAGAAAGGAACATTCCAGCTACATTTCAAGTCAATCTGATAATGTCTCATACCACTAATACTTTAACTCAACCTGATAAAGAACCATTTTACTCATCCTTCAAGTCAACCTGATAAAGTACCATTCCAACTATACTTCAAGTCAGTCTGGTAAAGTACCATTTCACCCACACTTCAAGTCAACCTGATAAAGAACCATTCTACCCATACTTCAAGTCAACCTGATAAAGTACCATTCCACCTATACTTCAAGTAAATCTGATGAAGTACCATTTCACCCATACTTCCAGTCAACTTGATAAAGTACTATTTCACCCATACTTCAAGTCAACCTGAAAAAGTACCATTCCATCCACAATTAAAGTCAATCTGATAAAGTAGCAGACCACCTATACTTCAAGCTAACTCGATAAACTATCATTCTACCCGTTCTTTAAGTCAACCCAATAAAGTACTATTCCATCCATACTTCAATTCAACCCGGTAAAGTACAATTTCACCCATACTTCAAGTCAACATGATAAAGTATCATTCCACCAGTGCTTGAAGTCAACCTGAAAACGTACTATTCCACCTACACTTCAAGTTAACCTGATAAAGTATCATTCCATCTGTACTTTAAGTCAACCTGGAAAGGTACCATTCCTCCCATAATTCAAGCTGATAAAGTAGCATTTCACCCAAAGCTCAAGTCATCCTGAAAACGTACAATTCAACCCATATTTCACGTCACCATGATAAAGTACCATTCCACCCACACTTCAAGTCAATCAGATAAAGTATCATACCGCCTATACTTCAAGTCAACCTGATAAGGAACCATTCTACCCACACTTCAAGTCAACCTGATAAAGTATCATTCCACCTATACATTAAGTCATCCAGAAAAAGTACCATTCCTCCTATGATTCAAGTGAAGCTAATAAAGTAGCATTTCACCCACAGTTCAAGTCAACCATTCCAACCATATTCCAAGTTTATCTGATAATGTAGCATACCACCAATACTTTAAGTCAATCTGATAAAGAAACATTCTAACCGTACTTCAAGTCAACCTGATAAAGTACCATTCCACCTATACTTCAAGTAAATCTGATGAAGTACCATTTCACCTATCCTTCCAGTCAACTTAATAAAGAGCCACTGCACCCATACTTTAAGTCAATCTGATAAAGTGCGTTTGCACACATAC
>JAUUEG010051695.1:0-11611 GCA_032361445.1 Panulirus gracilis | reverse complement strand
GAACAGTAATCAGACGATCTTATAGCCTTATATTGCCCCTAATGTTGTCGACACCAGTGCATCATATTCGCCGCGTTCCCCTCTGGTCTGGGTCCTAATTGTAACCAATACAAATATCTAAATTAGCATCAATGACAGACGAGACCTCTGTATACCTGATCAGGACGACGAGTCGATGTCTGGGACCCGACATCACTTCAAGACGACATACCCGTCGTGTTGATGGGGCTGAACAAAACGTGAAAACGTTCAAAACGTTTCTGACCTGCAAGAACTCTATAGGAATGACCTCGAGCACCATCGTGTGTGTCAATATGATATCATGGTAGGAAATCCTGAGAAATGTAATCATGATCAAGTGAGGGTATAATTACCTTAAGAGTGAATTAATTACCTAGAGAGGGAATAGTCACCGGGAGGAGTTAATTACCTGTAGAAGGAACAATTACCCTGAGAGTGAATAATTACCTGGAGATGAAATCATTTCCATGAGAGGGAATAATCACCTTGAGAGGGAATACTTACCTGAAGAGGAAATAATTACTTGGGGAGGGGAAGATTACCTGGAGAGGAAATAATTACCTGGCGAGGGAATAATTACTTAGAAAGGGAAGAAATAAAGGGAAGGGAATACTTACCTTTCAGAGGGAAGGGAAAATCAGCTTTCAGAGGGAATAATTACCTTCAGCGGGAATAATTACTTTAGAGGGAATAATTACTTTCCGAGGAAATAATTACATTGTACCTGTGAATGAGATGAACACTAATAGCATTACAACAGATAAGAGGAAGAATTTGATAAACTTCAGAAAACATCTCACCCGCTCTGTACATGGCTACCTGCCTACACCACTCCCATTTTCTACCCGACAAAAAAAAAAAAAAAAAAATGGGAAGGTACGGCCTGTAATGAACACCTTTTGGCCACAATTCCACCTATGATAACCTTCCCCACTCCCTTAAGATGACCTATCACCCGCTGGAAGTTGTCCAGTAATAACAAAGTCCTTTTGGTCATCTTTAGTTCTTCTGCAGGAGGAAAAGACAAGAGGTAATCATCACCTTCGTCTGGACGGGGCGATGGAAAGTCGCGAACCTCACCCCCCGCGCAAGAGAGGTCAAAGTCCACCAAAAAGAAGCCAACGACGACGACCCAGGAGCAAGGTCGGCCTCGTAACTCTCTCTCTCTCTCTCTCTCTCTCTCTCTCTCTCTCTCTCTCGTCTCGACGTGCTGTCTCTACCCTGCCGTTTGTGTGTGTGTGTGTGTGTGTGTGTGTGTGTGTGTGTGTGTGTGTGTGTGTGTGTGTGTGTGTCCCCGCCGCCGAGTGCTACCTCTAGCAACACCTCCTGTGACTTGCGCCTCTGTCGCTGCTGTTACTGCTAATGCTACTCCTTCTGCTGCCTCGTTTCCAGCCTTACAGGGTTTTCACTGGCGCACACCACTGTGTATCAGACTAGCAAGGGTTCCCAGTGGCACCCCACTGTGTATCACAGACTGGCAAGGGTTCCCAGTGGTACCCCACTGTGTAAGACAGACTGTCACGAATTAAATATCAGCACACGTGTTGATGTGTGACCGCTTGCACTCCATATTCTATTCTCCGTTGCTAATATGAATCTTCTCGAAGATTTCTCTCTCTGGACTTATTAAGCAAACCAGTTCATCACAGACTTCCACCAATGAACCCCCCCATTAGTCACTGGCCTCGTCTGGAAGCTGATGATGCGGGAGGCTTTCGCTGGGAGCAGTCAAACCAGCTGCTGCCACAACCCTTGTGCCGGGCGAGTCCAACCTGACAGATCTCGGAGATAAGTCAGCACCTCCACGACCCAGCTACGACCGACGGCTCCGTCCCGCTTGCGACATAAGCCCCATCGCTGCTGTTCACCAGGGACCAGGAAAGTGACGGGTAGAGTCAGTGGAAGACTGGTAGCTCAGGGGAGCGGGACGGGTTACGGCAAACTGGGAGATAACCGTCAAATAATCGCAGATAATCGCAGACGGACCTAACATGACCGTCAGTAGGAGACACCTTTCAATAAACAGCACTTACTTCTGTGGCTGTTTAGTTCTTGAGGCTTGGTTGTCCAATCAGCACAGGTCAGGGCATCTCACACGAAAATAATTATGGCCTTCAAATTCTCCTTTACGTACTGATTACAACTAAGAACCAGCTGGATATCCTCTGTTGTGAGAGAACAACACACGAACAGACAAAAGAAGCTGCATGAAAAAAAAATATATCCTGCGCCAAAGCCTCACCATTGCAATGCGGTCCTGACTGAGCAGAGAGCTTTGAAGTCTCTCATCATTATCATGGGCTGGAATGGCTCATCCAAGACCGACTGTAATTCATACCGGCACGAGACACTCCACCAGTGGCCTAAGGACACCGAGTGTAATTGTTGTCGAGTGTGTCTGGAACGCTGCAGGATACTGGAACGTACGTATCCTCAGGGGTTCGGTGGCACGCTTACAAGTGTCCCTCACACAGACGGCAGACGCACCGTGACCACCACCATCACAGATGGAGCCACAAGAGGCAGGTGAGGGACGCACTCAACTCCTGACACCGAGAATAGGGTGGCCATCTATGAGAAAGCTGACCACTGAGCGCCTCCATGTCGTTAGAATGGAAGCAAATGCCTGCGTTGCTGGCTTCCAGACCTTCATCTGGAACGACCTGATAAACCCGTCCAGGAAAGAACGCTCGAGACGTACGGCATTAAAGGCGAGTCGTGTGGACCACCGCTGACACAGTAGAGGTCTCTGGATATCACGTGTCCTGGTGGGAGGGTCTCCACAAGTGGCACATTAACTGGCTTCGGCTTGCCATGGAAACCCTGAGACATTTGGTGGGTCTGCCGTTGAGCCGCTGATGTTCATACTCTTCACAGCCGTATGCACACACTCCAGAACCTTTTCATTCTTGTGTTACTTACATTTTTTCTGTTTTTCACTTTTATTTCCCCTATTTCTCATCTCTCAACATTTCCGTAACTTGTTTTTCTTGTATTTCCTTATATCTTCTGGTGCAACAAGCTAGAGGCAGCGTCTCTTAGATGCTTTTCAGAACTAAGTGCAATATCTTTGGAAGGGTGTGATAAGAGAGATGGGTTATCACGCCTCAGCTATCAAAAGGTAATATAAAATGATGGATCCCAGTGTTATCATGCTCGGTATGAATCATAGTCTTCAAAGCGCCATCACAGTCCAGTGTTGAGTTATGCCACTCTGAAGATGTCGAGTTATATGCCTTGGCTGTCGTTTCAAAGGTGTTAGGTTAGGTCGCTTAAGATGTTAAGTTTTAACGACAGCGTCATTATGTTATCGTATGCAAGGTGTTGCGTTACTATTACCAACCTGTTAATCAATCGTAGATAGAAATTAAGTTATCGTGCCCAAGGGGTCAAAATGATTGGGTAACATTGGGTTACATTTCGAACACTGGGTAACATCTCGAATACAAGTTACTGTGATATCATGATCAAAGAAGTGTGATATCATGCGCAGTGGTGGTCCTAACTCGTTCCTAATGGGTAAGGATATCATACAGAAGAGATCACGTTACAGTACTTAAGGAATTGTAATAGAATACTCATGAGTCTGTAACGTATCATTCACCACGAACCGTGAAATCGTATCTATGTACCCACGGCCTTGTGATTTCGTACGTACAGGGACTACATTACAGTACCCCCACATAAAGAAAACGAGCTGTGTACGTTACATGGCTAAAGACAGTGATTAGAACCTTTGGAATATTCTTTTCAGTGTGTCCCAATGATGAACGTACGACCCGTACACGAACCAATGATCTGTGGACACGGTTACAGACGCTACCAGGGGGGGAGTGGTGGTGGAGAGAGAGAGAGAGAGAGAGAGAGAGAGAGAGAGAGAGAGAGAGAGAACGGGACGCTGTGAGCAAAAAGTGAACGTAAATTCCACTTATCTATTTTGTAAGTAAATTTAGGAAAGGACGGAGAGATTTCCAGGTTCTTGAACTCCCTCCTCTCGTTGGTACCTCTTACGACGTGCAGTAGAGATACGTGGGTCGTAATCTTTGTCCCCTCTATCTCCGTGGATCATCTTTCTCCCCTCTATCTCCGTGAGTCGTAATCTTTCTCCCCTCTATCTTCCTAGGTCGTAGTCTTTCTCCCCTCTATCTCCGTGGGTCGTAATCTTTCTCCCCTCTATCTCCCTGGGTCGTAATCTTTCACCCCTCTATCTCCCTGGGTCGTAATCTTTCTCTCCCCTATCTCCCCAGGAAATGCATATCACTCATGAAACTGTTAACGTCAACAATGAGCTGGGGAGAGTGAATAAGTGCACGTCATTGAGGTCAGAGTCCCTCCCTACTTGCCCTGGAGGCTGGGGGAGCGCTGCCAAGGAGCCTTTTCATTTTCCCTCCCGGCGTGGGTCTTCGGGAGGCACAAAGACCCCCCTGCGAGGCGGCGGAGGCACCCGCGGACCCCTCCCACCCTGACCTGTTGAAGATTCTGGCCCGACATGATGCCCAACGTGATGAGATGACGAGATCTCTTCCCACACATCATCAAGACACAGACCACAGTGGTACATACAATGTTTGCTCAGAAATCAATGGTAAAGTACTGTTTGCAAGATGAAGGTAATGGAAGAGTATTGTTTGCAAGATGAAGGTAATGGTATTGTTTGCAAGATGAAGGTAATGGTATTGTTTGCAAGATGAAGGTAATGGAAGAGTATTGTTTGCAAGATAAAAGTAATGGCACTGTTTGCAAGATGAAAAGTACGGTAAAGTACTGTTTGGAAGACGAAAGTAATGGGAGAGCATTGTTTGCAAGATAAAAGTAATTGTATTATTTGCAAAATGGAAGTAATGGTAAAGTATTGTTTGCAAGATGAAATTAATGGTAAAGTACTGTTTGCGAGATGAAAGTAATGGAAGTGTTGTTTGCTAGATAAAAGTAATGGTATTGTTGGCAAGATGGAAGTAATGGTAAAGTATCGTTTGCAAGATGAAATTAATGGTAAAGTACTGATTGCAAGATGAAAGTAATGGTAGAGTATTGTTTGCAAGATGAAAGTAATGGTAGTGTTGTTTAAAAGATGAAAGTAATGGAAGAGTATTGTTTGCAAGATAAAAGTAATGGTACAGTTTGCAAGATGAAAGTAATGGTAAAGTGTTGTTTGCAAGATGAAAGTAATGGTAGAGCATTATTGGCAAGATGAAAGTTGAGGCAAAGTGTACTTTTACAAGATGAAAGTATTGATAAAGTAGTATTTACCAGATGGAAGTGATGTAAAGTAGTTTTGCCTGATGAAAGGTATGAAAAAGTAGTATTTACTTGATGAAAATAATGAGGAAGTAGTATTCACAAGTACCGTTACTTGAAAGTAATGGTAGAGTAGTATGATTTGACGACAGTAATGAGAAAGTAGTGTTTATTAGATGAAAGTAATCGTAAAACAGTAAAGTAGTATTTACTAGATGAACGTAATGGTAAAACAGTACGGTATTGACAGATGAACGTAAGATCCACGGAACGAAATTAACTCAAGCACACCAGCGAGTTTTTACTAAGCCGAACACACTCGTAAGATCTGTATGGAATGAAATAAAAGCAGTGGAACGATCGATCATCTATGCAAGAAATCTCGCACAGACGCTAGTGGTTATCCAACAAGACAGATGGGTATACATACGGTAAGAAAGTAAACTGAAGTCTTAGAGCGAGGAAGAATGTTATTCATATCGGCTGGTTTCAACGAAGTCCCTCCGGAGATCAATCATTCTCCTGATGTGAGGAGAGGTGATAGTAGATGACGAGAGGTGTGTGATGACTACTGCCTGAGCACCTGGGCACGAGAGGAATGAGGAAGAGAGGCGAATGTTTCAGACGGAGCTGAGTGAGTGTGCCGGAAGTTATGAATGGAGGAGATTGGATATCAGTTATGAAGAACATGTTCCTTGCTCTTTCTTTCAGTTTTCACACCTAAAAGGTACCGTCACGTGTTTTGTGGAGCACATGAGCTATAGTTACATTTGCCAAGTTATCAAGAACAGGAAACACTGATTATGACAGATTCCTCTGATCAAGTGTAAGACTGAAGCTATGATGTTGTTATTTACCTTAAGGAGCGTGAAGACGCGTCTCCAGGATTTCGGCGGACGAGTGGCAAGGCCTTACTATGGAGAGTAAAGCTGATCCGCTGGGCGTTTTCCTTCTTTGCACTTTTATCACAAGTAAAAGCAGATTATCTCAGGTCTGCACTGCACTACAGTCACTCACGAAAATTCCAGGAAGAAGTTTATGGTAATGAAAATGTTTGTTTCACCTGCGGAGTATTGGTAAATCAACTGGTATTAAGCCGTTTGTTCTGATTGGTCAATAGGAAACGCTCAGGGGGCGTCATTGCATCCTTGAAATGTTTAAGTTTTGGTTTTACACCAATAATGAAAATATGTGACTGGAGAATCAGCTGAGCTCCATCCAATAGGGATAATAAACACCAAACGTGGGGAGTACTTTGATAACCAGGAAAAAAATATTGGAGTAAAAATCTACAGCACATTATAAAACCTTGATAAAATAAGGCCGCAGATTTTACCGAAATTAGAACCAAAGGCTTCCTTACAATGTGTAAATATGATACAGAATGTGGGATTTTAGGTGTCACCTTCAACTCCATTATCTTTAAGTTTTCCTAAGATAGGCAACACTTTGAAGCAGGGGGGAATCGTGGGGTAGAAACTCACAAAATGAGCAGCTGAAAGCGTAATTTATGATACATTCTTAACACTTTCGTTCAATTCTAGCTGATCGAAAATGAGCAGGAAGGCCGTTCAGACGTAATTTTCTACCGTCCTCAACGCTGTTAGAAAAGTGACCGTCCTGTGGACGTTTGACAGAAACATTCAGCTTGTTGGGATCCTATAGTTCTATTCGGTTCGTATGTCGATATACAAACAGACTAATGCAGGAAATACAACCAAGAAACATTCCTATTGTGCGTACAAATCCCCAGTTTCCTTAATAATTCATGCACTTCACTGAATAACGCCATAAACCGTAACGTTTAAATCCGTTTGAGTCCGGGTATGCTAATGTGCCGAAATACTGGCTACGAGATCTGTCCCACTTAGGCTCGGATTCTTATATGTCGAAGGACTTTTGAACTCACTGTTTACCTTCCATACGGAATAAATCTGAGTGTAGTTAAGTGGAATACATTACATGCTAGCGAATTATAATCCATACGACATCTGAAGTATTATAATGGCCAGATTATATCAATCATTACGTTTTGAATCTTATTACCATATTTACATTACTTATCAACTCATTTTCCATAACCTTACTAATATTATATATTATATAATGTCGAAAAATCAGCTTTAGAGTGAAAAAGGGATATCCTATTCTTTTATATCACTCTTTACGGCAACAAGGATTCATAAGAGTAGAACATGGAAACGCCACGTCAGTGTTCTAGAATCTTCCAGAAACCAGCCTTACCCAGCTTGGCATAACCTAAGTAACCCAGCGCAGCCTAGCTAATTTAACCTAACAAAGCTTAAACTAAACAAACGTGAGAAAACACTTTAGTATTACACGAAGCCCCCTGAAATTTCCACTCGCAAGTTCACTTATAAAGCAATGGAGTAATGGGACTGTCAGCCTTCACTTGGTTGGCCACGAATAGCTAGATATTTCAACGATGCAATAATCTGAGGGAACGTCTCCTACACATCACCCAGAACACTTAACGGTTTAATATCCTTTGACTTACCGATGCCGTTTGACAACGTTCGGAAAAGTTAGCTTTTCACGGTCACAAATATGAAGATAGACTTACCCTGCGTACGTTCAGTATACACGCTCGGAGATGACAAAGCCGGTGAGACACGCATTTGTCATTGAAAACTAAATATCATTTCTAAAGAAAGTATTTCCGAAAACATTGAATACGTATTAGTGAAAATGTATCTGTGATCTTTACCGAAAAAAGAATTAAGATTTCATGCAATCTTTTTTTTTCTATGTTTAGTAAAATGAGTTAAACTCTGTTTTCCCTATCGTCAGTGATCACATACGAAAGAGCTAATGAATCCTACTTTACGATATAATGCGCACTAGAAAGCTGCATTACACATTATTGGTCAAGCCATCAATGAATTTAAGGAAGAAAATCTATCCCTCAAACAAAATACTACGACCGAACAGAATCAGTTGGCATTGTGTGGTATCATTATGGTTAAGTATACGATTGGTATCATGAAAGGCTTTTAAAAAAAGATGTTTACGCCTTGTTTTATGTACCGTTGCAGATGAATGACTTGTATTGTAAATAAATAGCTGCTAGAATTGATAAACATAAAATGATTTGTATATTTTGCATGGGTAAAGGTAATCATACCAATATTTATAAAATCCAGATTCCAATAATTTGCTGTGGAGTGGTGGTGTGTCATGTTTGGCTGAGGATGATTTCCAGGTGGTGAATTACGAAATATTGACCTTAGGCAAGAGGACAACTGTTAGAAAACTCCTGTCTGTTTGGAAGACATTTCGACGATCCTAGAGATGACTGCTGAAATGTCGATCCCGTTCTTCATGTTATCTAAGGAGGACATGAAGTAAAGTGATGGATAGACAAGGGGCTCTGCTGACTGATCACTCATAAAATGCAAGGAGTTGGCTGTCAACAACAGTTGCACCACGAACCTGGCAGTAAGGAAGGAGAAACTGTATGCAACGCTCTTAACCGAAGCACGGGAAGTCAAGGTGAGTCTGGTAGAACATTCATAGTTAACTTGCATGCTCTTCTCTGTCTAGCAAGTGCTGCCTGGATTAGGGTTGGCTGCATTGACAGTATTGTATGTAGAGGGCAATGTTGAGCTGTCGTTATTCAGCAATGGAATAAGAAATGTAGGAAGATTATTTTATATGTATATATAACTGGTCCTTGCGCTACCTCGCTGACGCGGGAGACAGCGACATAGGTTAATAAAAAAAAATATATATATATAACTGGGGGAATACATGGTTCTGAAAGAACGGATATAGTCCTCTTGTAATTTTGTACTTGATAGCCTAGTTTTGTAATGGATAGCAATTTTGTACTTGATAGCCTAGTTTTGTAATGGATAGCAATTTTGTACTTGATAGCCTAGTTTTGTAATGGATAGCTTAGTGTGTTTAATGGATAGCTTATTCTGAGTAGATAGCGTAGCCATATGCATTGTTCTGATAGAACAGATTAAATGGAGTGTTTTTCTGTCGTATAGCCTAACTAATGCTCCGATAGGCTTGATAGAATGAATATAGAGCATTTGAAAATACTGGATAGCCTAAGAGTAACTGGGGTGCTGAGTACTTTTGAAAGTAAATGTGCTTAATGGAGTCACAAGATAGCCTAGCCGAAATTAGATCATAGTAAAGGTGTTAAACAAGGAATGGTTAAAAGAATATTGGATAGGTTATGATACACTGATTGTAAAATTATAGGATAACTTAGCTAATTCTGAATTTTAAGGATACTGGATAATCTTATAAATTTCACTGGAGAAACGAGTGACCATAAGGGTTTTCCATAAAATGAATGAGTACTATATGAGTTTTTGGTAGACAGAGAATTAGGCGAGCAGAGTAATGAATAAATTGGACTGCAGGTATGTTTAAGTTTGTAATTCATATTGAATTTACTGCTCGTGGATAGCAATTCGTTGATTAGTTGGATGATGATATGTATGAAAATCAAAGGCCAAAATTTTCCGTATCTTGCCGCTTCATTAAAAAAGGTCACTGATCATCAGGTAATAGTAAGGTTCCAGAAGCTACTGTTATATGATTCGAATAGGGTCCCATGCGTCGCCATTATGATGTACACATTAAAGAATGTATGAATTGTTTGCTGTACATGTACGAGATAGGCTTTCTCGTCTGCGCCCAGGACACTACTTATGCCTCCAACAATACAAACTTCGATTCACATTTCACAGGAGCCTTCATACCCAAGATGCAACTTTCGCATTGATCACAATGTATACACTTACTCCCGAACTGTCTTCCGCTCCAACTCCCTTAGAAACACATTATTTCATTTCACTTGTGGTCCTGCCCGGTGGTTACTATGGAAGAGGATCTAGGGGCAAGGAAGTAGGGTTAAGGGTCATATTTTGTTGGTATAAGTTAGGTAATAATTGCATAGAACGTAGCTACCCATAATGAGAAACAAGTACGTTACAGATTTTTTTTCTCTCTGTCGTGATGAATGTCAAGCTGTTAAAAATTCTGTTTTACTTCATTTCACATCCAGTACGTTTTTTCACATCCAAGCATTACAATATGCTTTCGAAAGGTGAGAATTGTATGTTGGTTCCCCATGACAGTGTTTTCATTGTATATATAAGGGTGTTGTCGCTCCATTCTTTATGGTGTCCCAAACAATTTGCAAAAGCCACTAGATATACTTACTACAAATAATAGTAAAGCCTCGTAACCTTCCTTATAAATGAATAGGACAAAGACCGATTTTTTTCTCACCCGTACACTAGAATTTCCAGTCACGGACGAAAGTCCACATCAAGACCAAGCCTCAGTCGAAATAGAGATGGTAATTAATGGGAAAAAGGGGAGACAATGGACCATACATTTTTAGTGAGGTTGTATGTCTTTTAGAATTGTCTATGTCGCTTGTAGAAGGTGTTCACGGCTTTTTCGCTTCGTGTTTACAGAATGTTCTCGACTGCTTTGATGTCCCCGACAGTCGAATGGCCTAAAGCTGAAAAAGTCAACACTGTTTACGTGCAGTGAGAGCGTGTGTGATATAATAATTGAACACTGGAAGGAGGTGTTCAAAGTTTCCCGTTGGTTGTTACAACGACGCTAACGGCATTAATGACTCGGACAGTCTACTGTAGGCTCAGATTGCCAAGGGCCTTACATCCAGTGTATGGCTTTGGAATTATCTTGAACACCTGACGTTGTTGTTCATGATCTTGCTTTGGTGGATATTATTAGTTGACGTTGACAGCCTCGATGGCTTGCAGTCTATAGGCCTAAACACAAATATACGAAGTTAACCAGAACTTTCCAAAAAATTTAACCCGTGTATTGTAGTTGTGCAAGAAGTGGTCGATATAACATTGGTTTAACGACTCTAGGATTTATTTATAAAGATATTTCCATGTTCTATAAAGATACTTCCATATTTCTTTTCCCGAAAGGAATATGGAAAAGTATAGGGAGGCTGTTGACTCTCGTTCTTGCAATTTCTTGTTTTAGTTGTTACATGGATGTTTCATTATCAGGCATTATGAGGTGAGATAATTTCACTCTTGATTTATCAATGTTCCAGTCTTGTTAAACAGATTTCATGTATCTCAAAATTATACTCCTGAATTAATCTAGAGGTCAAGATTTTGGTTTTGAAATAGAGCTCGTGGGTTGTAAGTGAACTGTGTAAATCAGATGCGGTTCTCATCGTCTGAAAGGTTAACATGGAGATCAATTCTCGCTTAATGGATCAGGTAGAGACGACTCGTTTTCTGATATTCACATAATTTGCCTATGAATAACAGGCTACGTTCTCATTTCTAATTAGTGATATGTATTACTCAAG
>JAUUEG010051694.1:0-17649 GCA_032361445.1 Panulirus gracilis | reverse complement strand
ATATGTCTTTGGCCAAAAAATATGTATAAATATACATATCTATTTATTCAATCTATAACTAAGACATCTTTCTAAGAAAGATATATTGGTGTTAATCAAGTTCTCTTTCTATAGGCTTAAATTCTCACCTAGAAGCAAGAATATGTGGGTACACATGATAATTCTAGGTTCAGTGGGTCCTAAGAATGCACAATGAGGTGGCTGCTTCCTGCCACACCTCCTCTGTCTCTCGCCTCATTCAGGAGTTAAGACCCTATGAACCCAGAATATAGATCTACAGATGGTAATCAAGGCCAAAGGAAAGATGATAGAGCACTAATATGTACGTGTGATATCACCATTGTAATTAGGGCAGATTCCAGCGATCCCTACAAGGAGTTATGTTGTTGAACTTTTACCAAATCCAAGCAGTGTGGAACATAGTCAGCAGATCGGATGGCAGCAAAAACTGATGGAGAAGTGTAATCTATAGCCGATTCTTCCCATCCAAACAAGGTGGAATCCAACAAATTTACCTACACCAACAAGGAATTTCCACCCCAGACCGTACTCTACCTCAGGAAACCCTAGTCTGTCTTGGCGTGAGACAGAGGTGGCAAAAACAAGACGATGTCGAAAATGAAATACCAAAATAGTTTTATTAACTAAGCAGAATAACCACTACCCCAAGTCAAAGTTGATAACTTACCGTCCTCCACAAACTCTAAAATCATGAAGGCACACTTAGTCACTTGATCACGGGTCTTCTCTAAAGTTTGGAAAAATGCGTTATCATAATCATCCGTCATCTTGAAGGCAGAAACCACTTAATCTACACTGGTCTCATGACATAAACGCTCGTCCTCTTCGAAAACAATAACAAAGAAAATATCTAAAAAGAAGGACAACTCTAAGCTCTTGTGACGCGGGGTATACTAACGCTTGCAACTCCCCTGACAGTGCTGCCACCTAGCGACCCTTGCCTCAGGCATCGACGACCAACACATTTGTTTGTCTATTATTTCTTCTTTCATGCTCTTTTATTGTCAGCATCTCCCCTTCTTGGCTAAATATAATATAAAACTGAAAAGACTTCTCACTTCTCGTGCTTCAATATGTTGTGTATAACTAGATGAATTAATGTTTTATGGAACATAGTGTGATGAATGAATTCCAATACTAATTCATATGGTCATACTCCACTATTACATGTCTTAACTACGAGCATAATGACCCTTGGGTGATGATAGACATTGAACACATATAGATCCTTATGGCTCAGGCCAAATGGCACACCATATCTGTGGTCAAAGTTGACGGACGGTATAATCCAACTGTTTAATCAAGAGTTGTATCCTGTATTGATGGTATCAAAGCTTCATCCTTGCTGGGTCATTCGATCACTTGGGTTAGAGCAGTATAACCAATCACATTGTCTCCTAGCTTTTGTCTAACGTTGCCTTACGTAAGAATTATTCCATTAAAGTTGCGACATTTTTATATTCAATCATATATTTCATTCCGAAGACTATTTCCCGTCTTAATTTCATAGTCTCAATTTAAATATTAGACCTTTATGTTTTCTTCCAATTTTCATCACATTTCCTATATATAATCCTTCTTGTAACTTCGTAGCTTTTTTCGCTTGTGTTATTATAAATCTGCCAAATGCGTAGGTTTCCCCTCATCATATAACTAATCGATTTCCGTAATAAATTTCAGACTCCAGGGTTATTCTTCGGACGATAATTTCATACAAACTTGTATTAGACTAAGTAGTTCCTGAACTTAGTTTAGGGAAGTTTAAGTATCCATATTCATTATAAGAATTCCGCCTATAAGACCTATTAGACTTCAGTACGAGAGCTACAACAACGATGGAGCTCCTAAAGCTTCGGTCATATCCCTTCAAGCACTCCCGGCTGACAAAGTCGAACTCGGGAGAATCTGTCCTGCTCGGTTTCCTACGTTAATCATCCCGGGCTTAGCCTCCCGTCCATTTCTCCCTCGCCTAAAGGAGCTAGTGGTAAACCATCCCCAGATGAGCGATTTTTTACGCTACGAGACACTAGAATGGAGATGTAAAATTATTATATTACACTGAATCACATGGTAAACCTCTTTAGCAAGTCTGCACAATCCTTGGGTATGATAGTCTGGCCTTCGACTTTTCATATTTGGGTGAAATATCACATACTCAAGTTGTGTACCTTGCTGTTCATGGATTTAATATTTTCTCACTCATAATACTACGAAAAAAATTATAGTTTTGAAAAGAAAATAGTTTGGAACTTAGCGTCCCCAAGTTTCCTCAAAGAACAATTTTCACATCACAAAGAAAAGTCTTCCCGTTACCACCGCTTGAGGTTTACGGCTTTAAACTCTTAATGTAGTTAAACTTCCACTTCGTTCCCTTTAAGTGTGTCAAGTAATAAAGTTGCACGAAGTTAGTGAACGTGTGCTTAGGTCGGGCCATTATTATTTTTTGTGGTGCTCAACTTAGTGTGCGAGACTTTCTACCATTCGTTCAACGTTGTTTTTGTAATGTCAGAAGTCTTGTCCTGTTATGCCACACTTCTGACAATGTGACATCTTTCATCTATGATTTAGGGAAACTAAAAACTATTTAAGAATAAAGAATATAATGTTACTGAACATCCGAGTGAAACACTACAGACAAATTATATAAATTTACAGGAAATCATGGCTACAAATTACGCTACTGGAACATCCACATTTCTTTTTACTTTAAAATATACTTGTACTGCAGAAGCCTGCAACACAAATTCCGATATGCAAGAAAAGTCTATGAACAGTCCTGGTAACATGAAGTTATCCATACAACTGGATCATGAAGTAATTAAGATTTCATTATCTTTTGAGTGTGTACTTCTCGAGGAAGATACTCTTAATATTGCGATTTGAATTCTGACCATTACAAGCGAAATGCTTAAAAAAAATGTTCCTCAGTGACGCGTTAACACAGGAGGAGGGATGATGGCAGGGTGGGTGGGTTTAGGAAGTGGTGGACTCCTCGCGTTCCTCGATGGTGCTCAGTCCCCAGACCGTGGTTGTTGACGCTCGTTCTCGCTGCTCCCAGGAAGTCAGTACACATCGCAGGCGATAGTCTGACCACGTCTGTCGGGAGGAAGATAAATGTTTAACTTCTCGAGCCTACGGTACTTAATGGTACGACAGTTTTTTAGTCTAGCCTTTATGGGTCAGGTGAAAGATATCACACAAGGGTCGTAATGCTACGGTTTCTGTTAACCAAATCCTAAAAAATTTTCACCTCCGAAAAGTGTCCGTTATAAAAGTAATTTGTTCAGCATCAGTTTCAAAAAAGCTTCTTTCTAGTAGCTCGTACATGACATTCTACAAACATACCAGTTATTTCGAACAATCAGTTCACAAAAGGTAAACAAATCAACACAAGAATCTATGAATGAAGTCGAAATATTAAACTTGAAAACAAAGCCGATTACATTTAACTGTCAACGTTTTGAAAAGTTCACGAATCTGAATTAGTTCGAAGTTAATTACCCAAATCTTCATAATTTCGCCTTCTAATGCCATGCAGAAAATTGCAAGACGAAGCAGTAGCTTTCGGGTTATCTTGGCTACGATGCGGCAGAGGTCCATCATAGCTCTGGCGGTCACACTGGCAGCAGATCTGGGGTCAAGGGAGGACACCAAGGGAAGCAGAGTCTGGAGAATGGCCGAGAGGCGGATGTATGTGTGCAGGGCCAAACTGTACACGATTCGGGCAACTGTTGTCAGCTGGTTCACGCCTAGCCACGGTTTCGGAGTCCAGTACCACCCCCGAGCAGCCCTCGCGGCACATCTAACCTGACAAGTTACGACTTACAGTTTACTTTGTTTAGCATTTCTGCAGATTTTTTGTAAATTGGGATTGGATTATATAATCTAGGCTTATAAGCCAAGCACTACAGCTTCCTAAGACTATTCAGCGCTCTCGGTATAGATCAAAATATTCTTAGAAATTTAATAGGTATATATATTACTTTAGGAGAAAGTGAATTCCATAGTTTCCCTAGTAATAAATAGCAGTACACCTAGAAGGACTGTTGTAAATGTTTGGATGAAAACTTAACCAGATTGGTAGAAATTTAGTTCCCTCTTTGTTAAGACTACATTAAGTAGGATAGTTCGACCCTCGGTCATATCTTACTATACTGTTAAGAGATGTTAATTTACCAAACTCGCCTAATTTTAAACAGTAAATAGGAATTAGAATTGTTCCAAACTTGGTCAAGTTTTCGTCTTCACAATTGGAACGATGCAGTTAACTTAAACTCCAGGAGAGAAGGCAAGACCGAAACGTTCCGAAGGTTGGTGGCTGCCTAACCGAGAAGCACTGACGTCATTAGCCTAAGTTACACCTCTGATCTACAAATCAAATTACATTCATTGGCGCTAACAAAATTATCTTCGTCAGGAAAATACAAAGGACTGCCTCATCTGTGTAGTTCTACCAGCTGTCATGGATACTGTATAGAAACCAGAGCCACCATCCACAGATAAGGCCCAGAGAAAGATCCAGTAGTTTCCCTTAATGTGTTCATACGGTACAGTCTGCCCCGAGAGAGCGTCACACCTCTGCATACCACATAATTCATTCGCTTTATCCCAAGCAGAATTCTCAACCTTTAATGTTCAGGCCTCTATAACTTAGCCAAGCCTCCCATTCAATTTTTCCATCTCCTCAGTCTTTCACTCGTTTGCTCCCTCCACTTTGACTCGTATTTAAGTCTGTTTACTCTCCTTCGTATTACCAAACAACTTGAGTACACCTAGTCATCTATTTCCAAATTGTACCCAGCTTGTCACCACGCACCTAGCATAATCAAAGCACTCGCTCCTCAGTGTCATAAGGAAATAAAATTTCAACACATTCACCCACTCCAGTTTTTTCAAAGATGAATTCAGTGCTCAAGACAAACACTGGGACTCAAACATGCCCATCCTATCCCTCAAACAAGATCTCTCTTCCTACACACTCCCCATAAACCCAAGACCTCTGCCCTCTCTCCCACCCAATGATCTCTTGGATCCAATCGTTCAGTTCTCTGCAATATCTACCCAATGGTATCCTAAAGACTACTTCACGTTCTCACCGTTCACACCTGAACCAATTTCGCCTCTGTTAGTCGTATAATGCAGCTTCTCCGGGTCCATAAAACATACATTTCCATCGTTATAAAACATTGTAAATTTCATCATAAAACTTGCAATTAGGATTATAGTGCTCACGTGAACCATAACACGACCCCTTTTCTCGCGGAGGTGCCGTTGTTCTAGATTTAGAGCAGGGTGCCGAGGGACTTGACATCATGATTCATAGTCTCTCCCTCACAGTTGTCAGTACAGACAAGAAAAACCAACCGCAAGTAAACACTGGCCCACAACTCTGGGTGGGACGAGACCAGACGGCCAAGACGGACGAAGACTGATCGAAAAAAAAAAAAAAAAGTCCATGATCGAGCAGATGAGACGGTCCCTAACGTATAATCCAAAATGGATTTCCAGTTTAAATTAATAATTCTAACTTTGCAAGCTCAACTCCTCGAGGTGTACGGCACGACTTTTCATCATGAAATCGTGGTGTATGGCCCATTTCTAACAAGTTAGCTTGACTTAGGCCATCACACCCAGGGTCTTGCATGGCGCTTATGAGATTAAATGCAGAAAGAACATGCAAGTTATTAGGTAAAAATCGTCACTTTATCGTGCTTGGCTGCACAAGACGGAAGACCTGCGAGGAAGGTTATGAAGAGCAGAGCAGCAGAAGCTACCTAATCCATCTGAATGACTGTGGGAAAGGGAGAGTCCTGACCAGTAGTGAGGCCGTGAAGGTGGGGTTGGGACTCACCAGCTGAGTGGGTCTGGAAGAGTCACAGTCCTGGTGATGTGGGTGGATAACGGAGTGGGTGACCCTTAAGAGGCGGAGTTGGGTCTTGTGGGCTAGTGTGGAGGCCTTCGTCACCACCCCACCTCCCCTGCCGTCTGTGGCAAGAAAAATGCAACAGTTAAGGTGCTTATGTTTAACAAACGTGTCTGCCTCGCTACATAGGTCCTAGAAACACTACAAACATTAAATAATTTAAAAAAGTATAATGAATGGAAATTACAGATCATGCATTCTTGAACAGGTTTCTCAATTGTATTGAGGGTAAAATGAGCGATCAAATATCCTCAAAAGAAAATGTGGTGACTGACGCTTGAAAAGATATAAAAGTTTGTATGGAAGAATCTTTGAAAGATGGAGTTTGTTTAGATCAGTTATCGGGTGTATGGACTCACGACAGTGTCGACTGCGTATAATATACCTTTCCTCTGTGGCGTGGACGGAAGACTTCCACATGCTCAATTCTGTATTGAAAGTAATGCTTGTGCGACGGTTAATGAAGTGAATAAAAGCATTCAAATAATCGAGCTGTGAAAGCAGTTTTTATACCCATTTGCCTTCACACATTCATGCATGTAGTTTTGAAATGTAGAGTGTGGGATGCAAATGAACTCATGGCGTAGTGGTATACATTACTACGCTAATAAGTATACCAAATCCTTCAGGATGAATGAAGTTGATTAGGGTCTTTGTACAAGGATGAGGTAAAAGGATATTTTTTTTCAGACAATATAAAAATTCAGTATAATGGTTGAAAGTATTTGTCGAGTGACCGGGACACCTGTGGAAGAATGATCAATATATCGGTGAAGTTTAGCTTAAAATGCAGGGTTCAGCAAGGCCGAATGATGAACAACTTACCCCAACCATGCTCAACGTTAAAGTAATCCTAGAAACCGAAATGTGAAACAGTTTTTAAAAATAAATATGTATAACATGAGGAAGTTTGGAAGCGAGAGATGTTATTTTGAGCATGATGTGGTTAAGAAATCTTTCAAATGGCACATGGAAGGCAGAGTCTTACAATGCATCGAATTCACATTTGGAATACGAAGAGGATTTCCTCTAGTATTGTTCAAACCAACTTCTTGACAGCTTTACAAGAAATTCCTTTTGATATAGACCTACTCCCACATCCAATCCCCACGAGCTCCTGACAATCTCCAACTCTGGCAAGTCGTGGGAACTCACTCGACTCCTGGAGGTCGCCCTCCTCTGGGGGAAGGTAGTAGTCCAGAAGAAAGTGGGCTGCTTCCAGCAGACGCTCAGCGACTTCCGCCGCCGTACGGCCTCTCTTGGTGTTCGACACTAACTCCATCTGCCAAAGTACTAGTGGTCAAGCTCAAACAAATGAAAGATATTCTTAAAATCAATCATGCGGCTTGTAAACCAAAAGACGCTCACACTTTCACAAGTTAACCCAAACAAAGCCTCGCTATTTTAAGAATTATGCCTTACCTCAACTATTTTAAAATAGGCCGTAGAAAATTATGCTCAAGTCTGACTGGACTATCACCGCCTTAGGTGGTTGTAGAGTTTCTTAACACTTTCATTATCATATTGGCTATTACCGAATAACTCGAATATATTAAATGTTGAGGGAACTCCTGCATGTTCTCAACTAATAACAACTATCCGACGCGAACTCTGATAATTACGAGGATACAGAGATAACACACCACGCCAGCCGTACAGCAAGGAAAATTATATTAAAAGCGGCGCAGCATACCTCGCCAATACACAGAGCTAAAGAAGGATTCATTCATACATATGTATATACACACGCTCGGTACATTCTCATAGTTGGCCAGACAACATTCGCCAATATCAAAGGTGACCAAGATCTTCCATCATCCGAATTTGAAACAGTAATACGAGTCAATACATCCGACAAAAATTTCCCAGGTGTCTGCTAACGTATCCAACGTTGTCGATGCCACTACCACTGAACAGTACCAGAGCATCAATGTCATCATCCTCCACGGAATATTGACCATGCCTGTCTTCAGGTTCCTATTGTTGAGATCAATACAAAAAAATAGACACAGCAAAACTGTTTAAGAAAAAATATGAGGTAGTGCAGCAATTCTTAAAAATTTCGCATGCAACTTCCCTCCCAGTTTTAATTCTGTGAATGGTTCGTAGATATAGATTCAATAACGCCAAGACTGTGGCTAAAAGACTGAATTTCAATATTTAAACCTGCCTTTTCTTTATTATGAACCAAAATATGCGTTGCATGCATATAGTGCGACCCTAGAGCACGATCCATAGTTAATATGGTCGGAGTGCAATGCTCAAGAAGTTCATGAACAGGTAGGACGTGGCATAATACTCACGGTGTTGTGTACTCTGGTGGTGAGGGCGGAGGTTAATGTGAGCGGTTCGTCATCGGCGGTGGTGGTAGTGGTGCCAGCGAGCATACCCAGCACCCGACCCTGTATATCCTCCACAATCTGACAAAATCAGTATCGGCAATCAGTTAAGAGGCACAAGACTAGAAGGTACCGAGTTTAAACCCTTACCCGGATTACTTTTAAGCCAGTTCTCAAGATAATCTGATAGTTTTATCATCTATACATACAATGTGGCTAATACACCGTTGGAAGAAAAAAAAAAATAAAACTACATCATTAGCTTCGTATTAAGACGATCTAGAATTTCAGACATTTGGAATTAATGTAGATTACTTGAATACGAGAGCAATAGTGGAGTATGATATCATAAATGAAAAAGAAACTGTTTAGAACTGAAGTGGAGGGACAAACCCTCACCTCATTGGTGGGCTTCGTGACGATGGGCGCCATCTCTTCCACGGAGTCCAGACCTCGGCACGCCCACTCGTCCAAGACTTTCCAGTCACCCGCACTGTGGATGATGGGCGCGGCCAGAGGAATTGCTCCAGTCATCGCGATCCGTACGCTGGTCTCGGCGGCGCCCACCACCGCGCCCACACATCTGTAGTCCTGCGGCACACCAACAACCCTGTTCTCAGTAAAGCTAGGAGGAAAGCGACAAAACTGCCGTACAAAGTGTGGTAGGGTAAGTTCCCCAGCCGCGGGAAAATTTGTAAATGTACGAAAGGGCAGCTATGTAGCTGCAGATGTAGGAAAGTTATATGTAATGACACCTCTCTCCACGACAATGGCAAAGGAGCATAAAAACGGTTGTGAAAGATATACAGGTATTCAAATATAATTATTCTGGAAGGAGTTCTTGTAAGTGAGCGACCACTGAACTGCAGGGAAAGTTGTTAAACTCAGGCCAATCAATTTGAGCAACGATCTCAACAAAGGGGAATACTTCCCCTCTCCCCTAAGCTACGTCAATGTATCCCTGGGATGGACAGTCATTCGAAAGTATTTAACAAGCTATTGACACTGGTCGGCAACCTTACACTGACAACCCTCAGACAATCCTGCTGGACACTTCCCGAAACTAAACTTTCTACAAAATTACCCTTATTTTTTTTTTGAAAAAAAAAAAATCGGCAATATAGGGTATAGCTGAAGTGATTTATTAAGATAACGTTTAGACCAGGTAGTAGTACTTACCCGTTAAAAACGAAGACATAAAAGGATGTTTGTATATGCCGGGCAACATACGAGTCTGGCATCAAAATACAGTAATTCTTCCACTACCACCAGAGACAGAAGAAAAAGTTCTCAATTTTTAAGCTATGACTGCGAAAGTAGCCAGTTTTGACTATTTCCTGCTTACAAACTATTTCTTTTTGGCCATTCAAGTAAGGATAAGGGCCTTATATTTCGTGATAGAATTTGCAGTGCCACATTAATGCCTGTTAAGTAGTCTAAGGCTTTCACTGTTTATATTACAAGTAATAAAGACGATTATCAGCACTATGTAGCTATAATTCTTTTTAGCTATTCAGGATAAAATAACGTTTCTTCAAACATTTAAAATAAAATTAAAGATGATTCTAACAATGGTTTAAATATGCACAGATAACTCGAGATATGGAGCGATTGTGTTCTGCAGTGGTTGTGTACGGTAACATTCACAGAGAAATGATTTTGAAAGTTACACTACAATACGATGTTCAGGGTGATAGCGGTGAGGGTCGTGTATACCAGGAAATTGGGTCCATGTAAACAGACGTAAAACAAGAAAGTCGCATGACCGCTCGCGCTGTAGCGTTTCAAAGCGACATTTACGTGACGTCCTATCTTTGGTGCAATATTTCCAAGAGAATGTTTAAAATTCCGTCAAATCTCAACCGCTGGGAAGGTTAGGCGAGGTCTGCACGGTTTTGAATCTTTACAAGCGTATAACAACTCTACATTCTACCAAACATAACATTACAATTGCCTTTATATCTTCCCGTGAAACAATACTCCAAATCACACTGTGCAGCCTGGTTTCAAGTTATTACAAATACAGCATATTATCACTGCAACATTAATGCTATTCAAAATGATTCAAGCGATACTCATGAAATTCATATTTAATTTCACCTAAACCACACAACCAAATTTAAGTTGTCTTTGCCTCCACCTTAATTAATGGGTCAACTCACAGATCAAGGTAATTATGCCCAAAAGTAGGGTGCTATGTCATAATCATTTGGCTACAATACAATTTAAGTTCTCCATGACCACTGAAAAGCTTAAATACCAAACGACAAAGAAATCCTGACAGAATGCAGAAATCGGCGAAATATATCGATAATTGTATAATACATATAATCTACTACCAGAAATATTAATAATATTAACATGCAGCTTTTCAGAATGTACTCTTGAAAATCTTATTGGGCGATCATGCAATATTCACCTCTACAGAATTACCGATAGTTCAGTAGCAATCAGAAACACTACTAATACTTGATTTTGTCGAGTTGCATAAACTAAGCAACTGCCCAAGTTGTTAGATTTAACCTCGAAAATTCCAGGTCTTTCTGAACAAAGGGTGGTAAACAAATATTTTCACAAAAACTACCTTTGATACAGGTGTACACTGTAGTCAGCACATAACACACAAACCTCGAAACAAATTCAATACAAGAAAATAATTACGCAACATTCATACAGAGGAGCATTAAACTATAAATTTCAATAGTTAAGCGAGTCTTACATAGCATTAGAGACATGCATTCCAGCAATCTTCAATTTCGGTGTTAAAGTATACCATAACAATGGTACATTCTTGGTAGGATCTACTGATTCAAGTTGGCCTCAGCAAAATATCATTCCCAAACAATGGACAAAGATATACTCTACAGGTTACCGATATATTAATCTTACACATGCATCGTGAAGTACCACAGAGTTTTTCTAGGTTAAACGTATTGATTTGTCACAAATTACTTGGCTTCCCGCCACCTGGCTGCCATTTTGTTTGCTACCAGTTATATCCTTCCCTGTTCCTCCACCCGTTTCCTTTCTACAACCTCCCCTAAGCATATAGCCAACGACGACCGTGATTCATTTCAAATCATAAAACTGCAACGCTGAAATACTACATGCAGCACGTGGGACTGAGTTGCCACTACATGCTATCGAGGTTCATGACACGCTGTCGCAACCTCTGCGACAGTTAAAACTTCCTACGAAACTGACCGAAGTAGCGACTCCTTACGACTTGCTTCCGTCTTATTCTCCAGCCACTTTATTCATTAAAGTCCCGCATCCATAACCCGAACATGTGTGTGCGTAATTCAACCCGGATAGGGTTGGCAGCGCCTAAAATTCTCGAAGATATCTTCCAACAGACGCCGGGTCCGCCCTCAACACCACCCGCCACCATTAGACAAAACGCTTAGATTCTCCCCGTCTGCTGGGAAACCTACACCTCAACAGCTCTGATAATTAAACCTACCTGTTGGCAACAAGAAGATATGTCCTTTAACGATGAGGTTCAATTAAAACAGAGTAAAGTAATTTCCGATACACGTAAGCGGATACTGGGGTCAGCGACGCAGTGCTAACGCGCAACCTCAACTGCGCACCCACGCGCCATAACTTGCTTACTTCTCCCAGTATTATCAACGATGTTACGACTTAATGCACTAGTAGCGATTGACGCACCAGTTCAAATGAAAAGATTATTCTATAATAACGTCTTTTTGGATTTAGTTTAGCAGGAATCAGTTTATCTCAATAATATGTACTGGGCGGAGCTGTCTTGTCTCACAGCCTCTAGGAATAAAAAGACTATGGGCATCAATCTTTTCGAAATACTTTCAAGTCTAAAAGATTATTGTATTTTGGTTGAAAAGACTATACATACATTAGATATTTTTTTTTTATCTTGGACACTTGTAAGAATGAATTTGTTGAAGACTGCTCAGACTAATGGGAGTTCCCCCCATTCTTCCCACCAAAAGTAGCAAGTACGTCAATTACAGAACGAAAAATCAAAAGTTAAACTAGTTTTATGAACCTTATTCTATATTTACAAATCTAACCTTCCGTATAGGCGTTCAACTGCGTTAACTTCAGTCGCGTTTCATTAAATAAATGAAGATTTGGTATGACACGTAAAGGTTACCCATAGATGTTTACACATTTAAGCAACTATTTATGCTCACGTTAACATTCTCTCACTTGTCATAAATAGACCCCAATATATCCTACTTACTGTACTTAAATAACGACTTCCAATTGGCAATTTGAAATAGCTTATTCTTGTCTGGTCCAGTATTCGAAATCAAGGTATACGTATTGAGGGGGGAATGACCTCTCTAGATCTACACACTGGACTAACAATGTTATCCAATGGGACCCAGAATGGATCCTGTTTAAGCTTCAATCAATTGATTACTCATATCAAACGTGTTTTCCACATACGAAACTTTAAAGGTTTACTTCATATGAGAGGTGCAGCAAGTTAAAGATTGCTCCTGCAATCTTTAAATTCACTTTAAAAATTAGCGGTGGAACTTATTCATTTATCGGGTTAGGTTGTCCCCATTTTAGGAAATTGTGTAGAAAAAATCATACTTTTCATAAGCTAATCGCCTAGTGGAATAGGAAGCTTAACATTCATTTAAGTGACAGTGCATGATGTTGCGATCAAAGCTAGCAAGGTTTCCCATAAAAAGTAACTGTAGGTCACAAGAGAAACATTGGAGGTAGTGGCAACCGTCTGCTTCACTGCCATTGTGAAAAATCTAAATTAATAATTTATTGTTGTCCAACTGAGCATTATTCTGAGACTGGATTGATCAGATTCGTAGATTAACTGCCATATTTTTGCTTTATCATACTGACCATTTGGTACATGCCTATGTGCGAATGGAAGCCCAAGTTTCTCAGAATATTCTGACGCCGTCGTCCTCTTGGAATCCCTATATCTCAAGAAGTCATTCACCCATGATTTTTTTTTTTTATCTTGCTCATACGATCTTTTGCTGGTCTTTATCGTAGCAAATTCCAATAGATTTTATAGAATACAAATCTAGGGTTACCTAGGGTTACCACATTGCCATAAACTTTGCACATACATATTTCATCTATGCGTCGTTTAGTATCACTTACCTGAAGAACGATGACAATAATGATAATTTCAACAAAATTGGGGAATTATGTGGTGAGGAATTGAAAAGCGATTGAGTTTGTGCGTTTGTGTGGAAGACTTCGTTAACTTCATCAGAAGTAATGTTTGTAATCAATACCTCATATGATAATGTCTAGAGGTCACTGAACCCTACCAAAGCCAGAACATACTTAACCGAGTCTGTGAAGTCGCTTTTTAACTTTTATTGGTTGCTACATAAATCTTTAATTTTACATTCAATATTTGCACGTCATATATTAACATAATTCACCACAAATATTTAAGAATATCATCAAATGACAAACTCAATTCACTTGTCAAATTAATGGAAAATTTGCCAAATCTGATGAACCCTCCAACAAATTGTTGGGTTGATCTTAACTATTTCAAGGACTATACTTACCTCTTAACACTTATTATAACTCATCACCGCATGAAACAGTCTGCATGTCTGCTTACCCTGGTAATTGCTTGTAAGCCTTCGGATCATTTCCATATAATTAGTAAAATTTCCGTAGTTTGTAGAATTTGGTACACTATGTGCACATTTCTCTCTTGAAAAGATGAACAAGTGATGTAAATGGGGCTAGGACTCGATGGGCATAGGTAGATTATTTTACTACATTACATAAAAAAACTGTATTAATATATCTGAACTATGCTGTATTTTGGACATTCTATTGACATTGTTGCCTAGAAGACCAAGAAATCTTCAGAAACATAAGCCCATTATCCCACTGAACCCTGACAAAATGGGTTTCAGGGTCATGATTCTACTATTTTCTGGGTATACATGTCTTACATGAAGCAGTGATTAGGTGATAATTTTCAAAATGCAATTTTTCTTTCTAAAAACACTACAACTTTGGTCAAATGAAAGATATTTTCAAGTTTCACAATTTATTTATATGAGCGCATTATCACAAGATGGCAAATAAAATAAGCACATAGAGCAAAGACATTTTGTTTAGTCTTTTCTTCAAAGCACTGTCACTACACAATTACTTTTAATGTAACACGGACATGTGAGGATTTTAAAGTACTGAAATGCAAAAGTAGTGATGCTAAATAGTCTAAAAGAAAATGCAGTGAATGGAGCCAGAGGCATGACTATCTACAGTAGTATGAAATATTACTCTCTGAAATTAGAGGAAGTTGTGTTTGTTTTCTGCCAATCTACAGTTGACACAACTATAGGATACCAAGTTCACTTATGGAGGAAGTAGTGTTCCTTTGTCACATGTCATTCTACAGTTCATAAAAAACAGAACAACATGTATATTTGTAATCCTAACATTTACATGCAGCCTCTCAACACAATGTGTTTGATGTCGTAAAAGACAATGCTTTCAAATGAAAAGATAAATGAACTAGCATCTGTCACTTTCACATAATTTTACTTTTCTGAATCCAATATACATATAGATATATATCAAACTTTTATCATCATTTTACTACAAAACTGCCTATCTTTAATTACAGAGATAGTCCAAGCCTGTAGATCTACTCACATGAGCTTGAAATATTATGCCATCACTAAGCACAGGTAAAGCATAATACTGCTATACTTTTGGTGATGTGGAACAAGGAACGTTACACTGAACACTTGAGTGGGATGACCAATCTATGCAAATAATCATACTATGAAATGAAAGAAATGTGCAGATAAAAAATTCATACATTAATAAGAAATAAAATGCATTTACACACTTTCAACATTTGAGTATTAGTTCCCTTACAGGATTCATATGAATGAAAATAAAAGAATGTCACAAGTTTGATGCTCCTAAATAAGTTATTTCTGTGGCATTATAAAGACAATTACAAAACATTCATCTCATAACTGTCTCACTTATATACAATTAGGTAAAACTTATAAGTATAAATGCCATTCATTTAAATACACATTTATAATGAAAATTTCAGAGAAATGCAGATATCCCTCTGTTTTAACATCCCATGTAATAAATAGTAAGGAACCCAAAGATACTTCTACTTACAAGTTCCACTTCTGGTAGTGCTGACAGAGAAAGAAAGACACCTGGTCTTTAGAGCATGCATGGATGAAATCTCAAAGGTTTTATCAACAAAAGCCATAAAGTACTAACTAGCATAACTTAACCTAATGCCTGATACAAGCAAAAACTTTTGTATAAAAGATGCACACAAAAACATATGCAAAAAAAATTCCACAATGAAAAGAATCAAAGATACCACTTGTGGAGTTGGTCTGGGTACAGCACACATTCAATGTATGTTTAAATTACGAATTTCCTGGGCTATTCAAAACTATTTCAGGAAGAACATGAACGAACAGTTTTGGGAAAAATGTTAACAGCATAAAAAAAATATTTCCAAGCTCACTATAAATTATCACATATCATGGAGACCATTTCTGGCAAAGTTTAGAAATGAATCAAACTCTATTCATGTCACTTAAGTAACATTTCTCAAGGACCAATGTACCATTTGAATTTCTGATTATGGCACAAACTAAACATTCATTATAATACATCTCTTTCATCTTCACTTTTGAACAGACCAGTACAATTTCCATCTTTCCATGCAGACAACTTTTAGAAAATAACCGAATACTGCACACATCATGAAATTCCCATCTTCAGTTAAGGGTAATTATTTTCTATAAACGAAAGTATTCTTATGTCAAATACTTAAACTTTACACAACATTAACATTTCTGTTCTTTTAATATATATGAAATTTGAAAAAAATGCTTATCATGACATTTATGTAAACATTTATGATTAATCAAAAAGTTGCACAAATGATGAAATTAATTCTCTTGAACATTTACGCTTATGGTCATCTGGCCTGAGAACTTCTATTACTTATAATACTAACATTTACCAGTTAAAAAAGATATATAAATAAATATCATTTCCTGGATGCAAATAATATTTTGAAAAGTGATGCTACCATACTCAGATTTATTTGGTATCCAAGTGAACAAAATCCAAACAATCCATGAAATGGTCACTATGGCTTGCTCAATTTAAGCATTAGTTATTCGGAACGTATCACCAAGTAACATGTCAAGTTAGTTACAGCACCTTGGTGGAAGTGTTCAATAGATCACAGTTGACAGCACTACATGGATCCTATCACACATGACCAACTATTACTCCCAAGGAACATTCTAGTCACCTCTGACTATAAGAATCACAGATGATGTACATACAGTATAACCAAAGCCAAATTCCTGTTCATGGACTTTCCCTAACTTTGGATATTTGATTAGTAATCAATTTCTTAGCTGTCAAATCCAAATAATACTAAAAAAAAATTGATATGCATTAAGAAAGAGCACATTATAGCTACAGAGGCAATAAATTTGACTACCTGATACAAAGAGTTTAATACTATTAGTGAAAAAGTTAAATGCAACATTGATGTGGACAAGACAAAACACATAACTGTACAAAAAATAGATATATTATACATATAATGGACAATCTCTGAATAATGTACACAGAAATGATAAGCAAATTCTAAACTTAACTCTAGTTTACCAAAATTACTTAACAAATACTGATTCCTAAGACTGTACTGAAAACAGTCATTCTGAACCAAAAAAAAGCTGGTTCTTAAATAAGTGATAACTCATCTTTGCAGTTAATGGCAAATCAACTTTCCAATTCCAAATTATGATAAGTTATGAACTCGTACTTTAAAGATAATTCACCTGCCTGTCTACTGTATGAAGAGTAGCATTATCAGTGAGGAGGAAAATTTTGCTTGCACCATCTTTGATTCTTTTCATTGTGGCATTTTTTTGCATATGTTTTTGTGTGCATCTTTTATACAAAAGTTTTTGCTTGTATCAGGCATAAAATTAGGTTATGCTATTTAGTACTTTATGGCTTTTGCTGATAAAACCTTTGAGATTTCATCCATGCATGCTCTAAAGACCAGGTGCCTTTCTTTCTCTGTCAGCACTACCAGAGGTGGAACTTGTAAGTAGAAGTATCTCTGGGTTCTTTACTATCTATTACATGGGATGTTAAAACAGAGGGATGTCTGCATTTCTCTGATATTTTCATCACAAATGTGTATTCAAATGATTGGCGTTTATACTCATAAGTTGTACCTAATTGAATAAGTGAGGCAGTTATGAGATGAATGTTTTGTAATTGCATTTATAATGCCACAGAAATAATCTATTTAAGAGCATCAAACTTGTAACATTCTTTTATTCTAATACA
>JAUUEG010051475.1:0-11616 GCA_032361445.1 Panulirus gracilis | reverse complement strand
AACCAAATGGCACCACAGACAACATTTTATTCAAAAACTTTTCCTTGATTCAACCAATTTGTGAGCTAACTATATCACTGTTATTCCTCCTGTTATAAGGAACAGTCTGAGGGCTTCACACTGCCTGAACCAAGAAAATGAGAATGCAATAAATGTAAATGGGGTAACTGGTCCAAGTTAGTCCAGACAGCAGACCACTCAGGGTGGTCATATTATACAAGCTTGTCACAAGTTAAAGTTATGCAATTCTAGCCTTATTTTTAACTGGATATTAGTGAGAAATGGTTTTAAGTAAGGGAGAATATCAAGATCAGACAAGGCAAGTAGACAAGAAACACAAGGGATGCAGGAGGAAGGGAGAAAACACGTATCACTAGAAAACAAAAGCTTGGAGATGTTAGTTGAAATAATACAAAAAAATGGATCTGAGATTAACACAATTAGAGATGGAAGTAAAGAAACTCAAAAATCAATTTAAAGATCATGAGAGGTGTCAAGAAATAAAAAAAGAAATTCAGGGAATTAAAAAATTAAGATAAATGACCATAGGCACAGATTAGCATCAGTTGAGGGGGTTGATAAAGCACATAACCAGAGGAATGGAGGATGATTAAATTGATTAAAGGAGGAGGCTGACCAACAAACTCAGAGAATGTTGACTAATGCTATGGGAAAGGAACCAAGGACACTGAAACTGATGCACCCAGGGCAATGAGTGAACCTATGGTCACACTAATATGTACTGTTAGAGACAGAAACATTAGCAGAATTTATAGTTCCCTAAATGAGAATTTCAGAAAAGTCAAGAACATACAAAATCAGTGCGTATTAGCAAAAAGGTAGATCATAGAAAAATTTAAAGGCTCATAGGCAGATGAAACAAAACTGATGTACTTAGTTGCAAGGTGGGTAGTGCCTAAATCAGAAAAATCTGTTAACCTGAAACTCTATTGACTTACATTTCTTATAATTTTTAGACTAGATGAAGATCAAACTCCAAATAACGAGAAAATGGGAAAGAATGAGGAGATACTTATCAAAAGTTGCTAGAAGCAATAGACTTACCAGATAAAATCTGTGATAAAGGAAAGAAGGAGTATTGGCGATTATACTCAAGACATAAAGGGATGACCAATTATGGTTTCATGTGATTTGTTGCCATCTAGCCAGGAGGAACTTGGACAGACCAAGGGAAGAGAGGGATAAAAGCAAAGAATACAGACAAAAGGAAAAATGGGAAAACATCAAAAGAGCTGAGGACAGACCACTCCTGTCAGTGCTGCAGAGAGGTCAGGAAAGTAGGTAGTGGTAATGGCAGACTGAAAGTATTGCACACAAATGCTGATAGATTCGTAGTGCATGGTGAAGAACTGGAATTTAAGGATTGTATTTGGGAAAACACATCTCATGTTGCTGGAGTTGTAGAAACATAGCTACCTAATGAGATAAGATCTCAACTTTTCTGTCCAAAGGGATACGTGATATTAAGGAGGGAAAGAGAGGATTAGGAGGAGGTTTCGCCCTCCTAATAGCATTAACCTTGAGCTTCAGGAAACAGTAGTAGATGGTCAATTTAGACAATACATAATGGAAGGGTTACAGTAAAAATAAAAAAGTGCATAATAGTGATCAAGATATATAATCCTCCAAAGACTCTTAATGAACCAGAACAAATATACAATGATAACAACATAGAAACAATCAGGATGGTACATGAAGCAGTAAAACATTTCAATTATATGGAGACACACTAACAGGATTAGGATTTTCGTGATGATAAAGAATAATAAAGACATGAGTTTCTAGACTGTGCATGTCACTGTACACAGAAGGATGAGAGGGACTGATTCAATCTTATTACTAGATTTTAACTTTGCACACACTAGCATGGATGTTGAAATTATCATGTACGATACACCATTTGAAAGAAATGATCATGTAATGCTTAAGTCTGATTATGTGGTAAATGAGGAAATTAAAGACCAGAGATGAGACAGGGCTTGAGGGGGAGCTATAATTGTGGACACTACACAGAACATAACAATTTCAATGGTAAAACAGATTCGAATATGAAATTCAGTATCCAGGAACAAGGATACTGCAGTGAAAGGTTCTGTGAAATTTACAATGAAGAAAGGAGAATATGTTTACCTCTAACCTCAAACACAGAGGAAGATTGAGAAAGAGGGAAAAATCATTAAAACAAAGATATCAGAAAGCAAGGGAGCAGCTACAAGATGTGCACTGGTTTATATAGGTATGGGAGACACTACAGTCAGCCAGCTTATGCAAAGTATGGGAGAGTATGGAACAAATAAAATGGGTTAAGAAAGGAGGAACAGATAATTATTGATAAGGAAGGTGAAATTCCAAGTCTCTTCTATATATTCATCAAAAGATGATTATAAGTTAAAGAGGTGCTAAATAGATTAAGGGATTTAGAAGGAAAAAGACAGTTGAGAATGATGTAAGGATATGTAAGGAACTGAATGACAAGTTCAAGAGTATGTTCGTGGTAGAAGACACTAAAGCCCCACCACTCATGAGATGGGACGGGGAGGGGCTTTAAAAAACATTGAGATACCTAGAAAAGACATTAAAAGAATATCAAAAGGTCTTGACCCAAACCATGCTCATGGTCCTCATGAAATTTCACCATAAGTGCTGAAGATGTTAGTAGATACACTAGACCAACCTCTTGAAACACTGTTTAAGAAATTGCTTTTGAAAGGCAAACTACCAAGAGACTGGAAAACAAAGTTTTAGGGAAAGGAGGTCATGTAATGTACCTCTTCAATTTCTATGAGAGAGTAAGCTCTGTCTTAGGCATCAGGGAAGGCTAAGTAGATTGTTTAAACCTTGGCAACCAAAAAGCTTTTGACACTGGATTGAATGGGAGCCTGAGTAAGAAACTAAAATTTAGGTAGGGATAAGAGGGAGACTACTTCAATGAATAGAACATTATCTATGTGGAAAGGAGCAAAAGACATATGTCAGAGAAGTGTTCTCCAAATTGGTGGAGGTTACTAGTGAAGTGCCCAAGGGTACAGTTTTTGGACCATTACTCTTTTCTGTCTAAGTGAATGACTTGCCTGAAGGCATGGAATCTTACTTGAATATGTTTACAGATGATACAAAAGTCAAGAGTGAAGTGAAAAGTAAGGAAGACTGCATCAGCTTACAATGGGACCTAAGCAGACTCCAAAGTTGGTCTGATACATGGGTGATGAAATTAAACCCATGTAAATTCAAGGTAATAAAGATAGGACACAGAGAAAAAAAGGCCTCATTATGATTATCATCAAGCAGTAAATAAGCTTCAAGATTGTGTGTGTGAGAAGAACTTAGGAGTTAACATCACTTCCAACCACATTAGAAGAATAGTACAGGATACAAACTGTCTTCTCGCGAGTATCACAACAGCTATCAAGTATATGGATAAGGAACTGTTTAGCAGGCTCTTCTTATCCTACATAAGGCCAAAGCTAGAAATACTTCTCAAGTTTGGTTAACTCACCTAAAGAATCATGAAAGGCAACAAAGAAAATACCAGAATTAAGTGAGTTAACTTACAGGGAATGGCTGGAAGCTTTAAACATATAGCAGAGAATGTTCAAGTAATGGGGGTCCCAAGTGTATAAAGCTTCCTCCCGATACAAAACAAATGGATAATTACACATGCACAACTCTTCTTGATCTATGCATATGAACTGCCTGCAGATATGGAATTCAGCTTGTATATGTTTGCAGAAGATGCAAAGGTCATGAAGGAAATGAAAAGCAATAAGAATTGCATGTACTTACATGGGAACCTATACACACTCCAAAGTTAGTCTCATACATGATTAATAAAATTCAACCCAAGCAAAGATAAAGTCAAGAGAATACAACAAAGTGCAAGAAGGCCTCACTATAATTATTACATAGTGGGATATAAGCTTTCAGATTGTGTGTGTGAAAAGGACTTGCAAGTTGACATTCCAGGCTGTGAGAGTCCCACAAACATTAGAGTAGCTTTCAAGCATATGGGTAAGGAAATATTAAGCAAGCCTTCATATACTACATAAGGCCAAAACTGGAATTCACATTTCAAGTTTGGTCATCATGCCTACAGAAGCACAAAGGGCTAATATAGAAGGTCCATAGGAAGTTAACAAAGCTGGTACTAGAATTAAGAAAGGTGAGTTACATGGAAAGGCTAGAGGCTTTAAAATTTACCTAACTTGGATGAAAGAAGACTATTGGATGACCTCATCACAGCCTTCATGTTTTTAAAACAAACTGAGAACACAGACCGTTCTAGATATGTATGGATAAAGCAACCAGAGGATATGAAAAATTAAGCAAGAAACATTTAAAAAGATGTAAAGAACTAATCATATAGTCTATGAGTAGTAAATGAATAAAATATAATAATTGAGGGCATGGTTCATGTAGACAACATACATAAAATTAGGAAGTTGTATGACAGAAGAGAATCTTCAAGACGTGGGATCCCATGAGTGTAAAACTCCCAACCAGTACAGTACAAATACATGGATCCCATGAGTGTAAAACTCCCAACCAGCACAGTACAAATAAGTAATTACACCCACAGGTGCTGAAAAACGTCATGCAGATTTGTCAGAGAATACAACAAAGTGCAAGAAGGCCTCACTATAATTATTACATGGTGGGATATAAGCTTTCAGATTGTGTGTGTGAAAAGGACTTGCAAGTTGACATTGACTAGAGAAAACTGGCAAAGAGCAAGAAATGAGTGGAACCAGATCTGGCTACAGGAAGGAACATCACAGATGGAACAGATATAACTTGTGGCAAATGCTATACACTGAAGATTTCATATGCTTCTGCAAGTGGACTTGTTGCAAATGGCAAGGTGCTAGAATTCAAAGACCACATCAAGATTAGCAACCCAGATATCATTGGATTGTGAATGAACTAAAAAAAAACTGACATCTAACTTAACCTTCAATGAGGGGTTCATAATGACAAGTTGAGAAAGAGAAAACACAGGGGGTGGATTGGCCCTCCTAATTAGGAATAATATAAAATTCCAGGAAACAGTCATCAAAGGCACCTTCAAACAGTACATAATAGGTACAATCAGGATGGAAAGTAACTGAACAATGATGCTGTTAGTATTCAATCCTTTAAGAAACTATAGCAACCCAGAGCACATGTACATTGATAAAAATGAACGAATGATTAGGATGGTAAGAGGGTAAATTTTACAGAATGGGATACTTAAACTACATGGAATTAGAACTGACTGGAAGAACTTGGATGCTCAAGAAGACAGGAGGATATGGAGAATCAAATGCCTGAAATGTGTACAGAACTTCCTGTATCATATCATGGGGCATATGAGATCTATGGGTAACAACACAACATTACTACTTGACCTAATTTTTACATAAAACGGCATGGACGTAGAACACATTAAATAAGAAGCACCCTCAGGAAAGAGTGATCATGCAGTACTTGACCTTGACTAAGCAGTGGATTAGAAGCAAAGAACCCAATGGGGAAATACAGTCAGTTTTTTTGATAGCATGGAATAGAAAAGAGTTCTACAACAAAAGTGTACATCAGTGCTATAGGAGGTTTTGTAGAATAAATTTCAAAGTAGCCAGGTCATGGGTGTCATGGGACATCAAAATAGAAGGAAGAATAAAAGGCAAGGGTCATGATTCAACACAAAATGCCAAGAAGCAAGAGAACTCATGGAACATACTGTGGAAGAGGTACAAATATAATTGTAGCCAGCCAGTATTAGAAGGAAACAGGAAAGCAAAAAATGAGTACTGGAGAGAGGTTCTGAAAAGATTTATTACTAAAGTTTAATTTAACAGACACCAAATGAAGTTGTTTTATTTCATTAACAACAGTCCTTCATCAAATCATTTGTATCTTAAATAAATTGCAGTAAGAGTTATAAAAAACCACACCACCCAGCAAGAAGTTTGTTTACAACAGGATCTCATCAGCCTCCCAAAAAATGGTAAAAACAACAACAACAAAATCATCTGGTGGACTATTTGTGTGACTGAAGTTACTCATGAAAAAAAAAAAAATCTGCTATGGAGTTAAATTCCGGTCAATGGACACAAATAATTTGACTGAATTTGAAAACCACACAAAAAGTGTAGGAATGTAGGAGTTAGGAAAAACATTGGAGGTAAAGAATTCCACAGTGCAGTTGTGGAAAGAAGCATATAACTAATAAACTAACTATTAAGTAGCCAATACTCACAAAATATTTGTGGATACAGAGGCCTGTTAAGTGGTGAAGACCTACCTATTGAAGAAGACATGTAAGCTATCAACTCTCATAAGCAGAACCATTTTCATTCTCAACTTTCTCTTGGCAGTTCTTACATCAGCTTTTGTAAGCCTTAGAGTTTTGTCATTTCAAACTTTTGCAGCAAGCCAGGAGAGGACATTTCATTCAAATGTTCCTTTATCCTGTTCTCATTTCTGCCAGATAAATCTGTTTCATTGGTGATTTTTTATTTTCAGCACAGGTCTCATTAGTACACCTCTGTATTTACTCTAAAGATTTTTGATGAGAAAATTTTCTCTCTCCTTTGCACTTAGTCCATTTTTGATAAAGTTATCCCCTGGTGTCTTCATGAGTTATTCCTGCATTCAGACTGTGCTCTTAAAACTGATTAGTACAGTAATCCTATTTCCAATGTTTAAATGATTTTTTCTTACATTTTTTTTGATACTCATAAGTAATCTTTCTGGCATATTAATTCTTTTGAGTCCCTTTCGATTAGAAGGACATTCATTTTGGTCATAAAGTGCAATGTTTTTGCCTAGATGCTGAGCATCTAGACTGGAAGTCAATCAGAATTTATCAATGTCAGTTGAAAGATTCCTACTTAGGTTGGTGACTTCTTTGCTTCCTTGAGTCCCTTTCCCAATCACTAACCAATCCTGTTTAAAATATGGCAATAGAGCCATTCCTGACTGTTCAGCCATAAACAAGCAGAACGATATAAGAAAAAAAGGAGTTCTATCCATCTTTAGTCCTCTCCTACCCCTAATTTCATATTAAAGACTTAAGTTCTGATAGCACATGAAACTTATATCAGCAGATCAAAGTATACTCATCAAATATCAAGGTTTTTGGTTACCATGGGTTCGAAGGTGATATTTAAGACTGCTCTTTTGGGTAGAACGATATGAACAATGAGGACAAGCATAAGGTCTCTCGCCTGTGTGAATTCGTATATGTTTTTTCAAATCACTGCTGGTCATGGAATGATGAGAACAATAAGGACATGAATATGGTTTTTCCCCTGTGTGTGTACGATAATGTGCAATTAAATGAGAGTGCTGAGCAGTGGTGTAGGGACAGTAGAGACAGTTGTGTTTCTTCTTCCTGGTGGTGTAGCCCCTCCCATGTCCAGTGGCGCCACCACTTCCCAGATATTGTTGATCCAGCACCACCTGTAGGGGACATTACTCTTACTTAAGTTGCTAAGTCCCTATGTCTTGATATCTATTTAGGTCAACTACAAAATGTTTACTATTACAAAGCATACTCATTCAACATTCTGTGATACTTCAAAAGCAGAATACATTAAAATATGATATTTGTAGAATGTTCTGTAAAACCCACATAAATAGGATGAAAGTGTATGGGATTTGAAGAATAACAAGGGAAAGGATCCTAGAGAAAGAACAAATCAAGATGCATTTAAATATGGGAAAAACGCTCATACTTTTAAGCATGTATAAGCAAGCCTAAAAAATATTTACAATGGTATGATGTTGAATAATCATAGAAGACAAAGGTAATGCATAACTCCTTACAAAAAACTGTTTAAGTTAAATAATGTATATTTTTTTCTCAGCTAATTTATTAGCAAAGATATGCTGCAGTACAGTTATAACATACTGCAATATTTTGATAGCATAAATACAGTTTTTATGACAAATTAACAAAAAAGGAAAATGACTTGAAAGGCCTCAGACATCATATTCACAACTGAGGTGTTTTTTTAACCTTGTCATATGCAAGCTTGATGGCGAGATCCTAGTTCAGACTGGTGTTATAGATTTGGGTGATTGTATAGTTTAAGGATATAACCTTAACCACTTTGGAATATCATTGACTGTCTTGAAGCATCAATACCCTGAATTATGAGTAAAATTTAGCTGGGTGGGATCATTATGAATGGTAAGCTAATCTGAAGGTAAACAAACATACTCACAAAAAAACAACTTCCTAAAGGAAAGCTGAGCTCATGGACAGCCAAGATTATTTTCAAGATCTGGAGGGTTTGCAGTTCCACAGGCCTTTTATATAAAAGTAAAGAAGGAGGGGGGGGGGGGGAGTGTGAAGAGGCCAGCAATTTGGAATAGATGATCTTGGAATTCATATAAAATGGTCAGGTGACACACAGAGAGCAAACAAATATATCTAAGAACTGCTATACAGGAGTGTAACTGTGAGTAAATAAAAGATGCTAAAGTACTTATAACCAAAAGGTAGTAATACCAGCTGATGTGATTCCAAATCTTTTCTGGATAGATACTCTTTATATGCCTATATGCTATATTACTTTTATCCTTATAAATTGGGGAAACAACTTATAACCTTTAGCAAAACTCAGCTAAGTAAATAGATACCCTTAAAAGAGTCAGACCAGCTGAATTAAATTCAGGTAAAGTTGTTATCAAACACACACAAAGCCAAGTAGGTTAACGTTTTATAATTAGGATTACCAAAATGATTTCAAACATGGGACAGCAACAAGACACGAGGAAGATGTAGGATGAGACATCAAAGATCAAAAGCTTGGGGATGTTGATTGAAATCATTAAGAATCAGAATCAGAATCAGAAGTCAGCACGAATAGATGAGGAAATAAAGAAACAAAGGGACCTTAGTAACCCCTTAATTCTTAACTAGATTTCCTTTCCAACTCTAAAATTTATAATTGTTCGAGTTACTTAAAATGTATTTAATCTTACAAGATAGTCACACAACAGTGAAAATTCACTTCATAGTATATTTCATCTACTACTTTTGCTCTAATAATGTGCAGTTTTACAAAAATTTCAACACATATTAAAATATACTGAATTATGGCCCGAGTGTCATGTGAGCTGCCGCTGCGCATGCTTTAGTGTTTACTTTACCTGGACTGAAAAAACTTTCCTGATTATCATTATGTTTTATTAAAAAAAACTCTCCTTATTGTAATAACAGTGAGTCAATGATATTTTTTCTTACTATTAAAATTACAAAAGTTTGTATAACTACCAATTGCATCAGTTGGACACAGTGGTGTTAATACTAAATCCACTTTTGCTAGAAAAACACTCTCCTGTCTCATCTTGGCCAACTTTCAATGCTGGAAGAGCCAGAGTCCTAAAATTACTCTCCACTCAATCCAAAGACAAATCATCAGTCAAGTAATTCAGGATCATCCTCTGTCTTGGCCTATAAATCTAGCTAAAAGCCACTTAATTTCCTTCCTAGAGAACTAATGAGAGTGTATCGGGAGAAATTATCAGGCATTGCCATCACAACCACCAACATCTCATGGAATAGTGTTCACAGCACTATTAACCCTTAAACAGCAACTGAAATCAATAGATGTCTTATAAAACAGCACCCAACATCAAATTATGTTCTAACTTTTCCCACCTCTCTTCAAATAACTAGCAGACTTAATTGTACCATTAATAGCCTACAGAGGTCTATTCCATTGCTAAGAAAGCATGGCAAAAATTTTACTATCCTCAATGCCCCTACACCCACCATTATGTGTGCACATCCATTCACCTGAAGGTCAATCACATATGGTGACTGAAAAATACAGTTTTTTGATGACTTAATTTATTTGGAGGAACACTTATGGTGTGTATCACTTGGTGAGGAAAGTGAAGTAGAACAGCATGACGAGTACAGGGAATTATGTAACAATTATGTCTAATCTTCTTTAAGTAATCCTAGGGTAGTGGAAAGCTTTGGTAACATATGATAGGCATATAGACCAAGGATATTTCCAGAGAAAAAAACATTTCTAATATCCTCCCCACGTATACCAACCATTTGATCTCACATATATGTAGAGTGAAAGATTTAATATTTCTATGCTATGCCTGTGTATAAAATCAGAGTATGTATGAAATACATGAGTATGAAAAATGAGTGGAGTTTCAGTATACTAAAGAAAAAACAAATCCTTCGGTTCCATCCACACAGTTGCCAGGCAATCTCCTTCACACTGAATTTCTATGCAAATGTGTAACATTTCTAACATATTCATGTTACTTATTTGTAACATTATGCCTCTGTGTGAAAAAAGTAGCATAACAGGTTGTCACTGTCACTTCTACATCTTCCTCTGTTACAAGGAGCTGTCAAACATATTAATCACTATCCCTTTGGACTAGCTTAACACATAAGCAAGTCAACACAAAAGTTAATAACATAAAATTCTGTGTATTTTCTTTTACTCTGTATGTTACCTACCTGTTCATGAGAATTTTCTTTTTTGTTCACTAAGTGAAGGAATTTCCAGACCACGACTGCCATTTGAGGGTTAATTGGCTGCAATGAAGCAGGTAACACTTTAAATGCTGTCCTGTGCCACACATTATTCTTATGGGAATTCTCAAGAAAACTCTGTTAACTTTCATCTTTAGCTTTCTTTCAAAAACTGTTGAATAAACCTTAATAGTTTCCCTCAAAGGCCAATTTTGGACTCACTTATGATGCCATAAGTCCAAGTAGCACCATAAACCTTCTCTAAATCAATGAACATTACTATTCATACCTGATACTCATATCAAGGGGTCCATATCTATCAACCTACCTATATCTCTGATGCCTGTTCCCTCTGGGAACTTTCATCATGGGATGGCACGGCAAAAGAGTCTCAACTTATCCCAGTCCTTACATGCCTCCCTCGCATACACCATTCCACTCATTCTTTTTTTGTTTACCTCCCTCAAGTATTACTCAACTCTATTTGGCCATGTCACAGGTGATCTTCCACTCACATCAACCCCTATAATTGTACTATCATACATTCTTTCTGCAAGCCCAAACCACCTCAAAGTATTACGTTTCACCCATTCTACCCCTCTACAATTCACTACCTTTGTATTCCCTGCCATTCCATATCTTTCAATCACCTTTCATTTCTTTCTTCATTCCAACTAGTCACACCGCATGCGTTTCTAAAATAGCCCATTTCCACAGCATGGATTCTTGACCTCTGTGCCTAATACCAAATCCATGTTTCGGCTGCATAAGTCAGGGTTAGGAAGGCTATGCTCTCGTTTATTCCTCTTTTCACTTCCATACTTACACCTCTACCTTTCATTATTCTATTAAGGGACCAAATAATATACCCTGTACTGCTCTCTCCCTTATACCTCCTTCCATATCACCACACTTACCTAAGACAGCTCCCAGACACTTAAATTCCCTCACTTCTTCCAGTCTTTTTCCCCCCATATCCACAGCACAATTCATTACACTTTTTTCTTTCACTCTATATGGTTTTACGAACTCTACACTTTTGTTATGTTTCCTTTCAAAAACCATTACTTTACTTTTACTTGCACTTACTTTCTATCTCC
>JAUUEG010051365.1:0-11617 GCA_032361445.1 Panulirus gracilis | reverse complement strand
TTGTGTTTATGTTTCATGATTATGTTTATGTTTCATTTTTGTTTGTTTCTTTTTTATCTATATGTTTCATGTGTGTGTTTATGCTTCTGGTTTATCTTTGTTTCTTGTTTACCAGAAATACAATAGCCTCGTGATCATTAGTCACCTGTTTAGACTTGCTGGTCGCACATCACATTTTTTTTTTACGTCGTTCTCGCGGCCGCATATTATAGATTCCTGGACGCTTCGGGTTGCGGACCGTACGTAATATTGATTTAGTGAGCTATAAAGCTTACACGTGTGATAATCAAGGATGGAACAGCATACAGATAACATTTGTAAAGACGTAGAATTTATGAAATGAAATATACAAACCATGTTTACCCCGATGTTTATTAGCTCCTGGGAGAATATACAAACCACATTTACACCGATGTTTATTAGCTTCTGGTAGAATATATAAACCATGTTTAGACCTATGTTTATTAGCTTCTAGCAAGAGATACGTCCATTAGTCTGTATGTGTGTGTGTGTGTGTGTGCTTATGAAGAGATACATAAACTTTTCCCGTAATTTCAGTCTGACACAACTGTTTCATACAATATTCGATAACGTCACTTAAGGCCACAGGTACCGCCTGTAGCCGTCCCTCTGGATGAAGAAAACGGGATATATCGTAGGGCATACCATAAGTTTACCTTACGATGGTTTCGGGGTTTCTTCCCCTACAGCTCTGGCTGAGTCCAAGCTACTGAGTTGGGTCATTGTTCAACTAAGTTTGTAGAGGCCGCGACCCATAGCCCCACACTATGATCACCACAGCTTAGTTGATCTGCCACACGAAGTACACAGGGCCTACTTACACATCTCCTGGCTGACTGTCCAACCCATAGTGTTATTGATTGCTGCAAGCACTGTGTTGAACAGTGTTTGTTTAGTCATGGATGTTGAAGGTGTTTTCCTCGTCAACGCACATCCTGATTGCACTCGTAATATTTTGCGGTCTTCCATGCCTGACGTGCCAGTAAGATGTTATTTCCGAATGAAAGTTGGGAACCAAACCTTCTATGATTTCCCAGGTATAGGTAATGATACATCTCTCCCGTCTACGCTCCAGGGAGTATAACCTCAAAAATTTCGACCGTTCTTTGTAATCTAATTCCCTTACTATCTTTATACAGGCTATGAAAGATCTCTGAACACTTTCTATTCCTGTAATATCGCCCGGTGTGATGTTAAAACGCAGCAATATTCAATTCCCCCAAAAACTGCTCCTTGAATATCATCATTGGCTTTCTTCTTGAAGGTCCGCAGGATCCAGCCTACCATCCTTCTGTATGAGGCAACTTTGTTTTGTCTGTTCACTAAAGGTATGGTTGTTAGATATTATCACAACGAATTCTTTCACATTTTCCAACTAGTTTATGACAGCATCTGTCTGTCTGATATTGTCTGGTATTGTTTTTTATTTCTTCATGTTCCCCATACGCGAGGGGTCGGAACTTATTTCCATCAAAGTACGTGCTGTTCTCGGTTGCTCAATTAAGGACTTGGTTTATGTCTCAGTACGATTATGTCTCTTTGTAGCCTTCCGGCGTCTTCTACTGATTTTCATATTCATTCTTGTATTATCTGCAAAGGATTATTTGAAAGTGTGGCTCGTGTTTACATCAATGTCAGATATATGAATGAGAAACAGGAGGGGTGCAAGTACAGTTCCTTGGGAGACGAGCTTTTTCCTGTAGAGACAGTGGAGATGGCATGGTTTACATGTTCTGATCTATAAGTTAGAAAGTTGTATACTCATTTCCCTACCGAATATTTGGCATTCTATGTGCAATGACACCATGGTCACATTTGTCAAATACTTTCGCAAAATCTGTGTAGATCACGTCAGCATTATCTTTGTTTTCCAGCTTCAACAATCCTATTACAGTGGTCAAGCAACTGAGAGGCAAGATCTCATCGCTCTGAATCTGTTGTCCTGGGTTATGGCACGTTCATACATCACAGTCAACGTTATGGGTCAGTTACTGAACAACAGCGGGAGGGAGAGGGCAGGCGTTGCGTGAGGGTGGTAGCGTGACCAGAATGTATGACTGGCCCGTCACACGAGTCCATGAAGACAGACTCGAATCAGATTACATTGACAAATTAATGACTAAAATAAACAACAAAAGGATTTTTACCGGAGGCAAGTCACGCTAAGGATTGTCAAGCAAGTCCAACCACACAGCTCAAGAGTTTACCATAACATCCAGAGTCACCAACTCGCACATTCACCATTGTTTCTAATCACAGTTTGTCACGCACATCATGATGCGTAACTTGGTCTCTGCCTGTCTGGGTCTGTCTGACAGTGGATGGTGGAAGTAAGCCATTTCAGACATGTTCGTATCCTTGTCGTGCGGTTTACTCCAAGTCTTCAGGTACATCTTGGTAAGGGTACGACGTAATCGGGTCACAAAATGCTGATGAACACAGTATCTTCCCTGGAGTGTAGGTCAGGTGGGTGCTGACAAGAGAGATGAGAGGGCGTCCAGAACACCGGCCCGAGTCACCAGTACAGTCGGTCAGACACAAACACAGCTCCTGTGGACAGTATACTGCCCTTAAACACTGCAGCATGATGGTCAGACCCTTGGGTATGATGCAGTAATCTACCATCTGATCCATAAGAATGAGGTCCAAAGCCAGGCCATCGTACCTAGGTGTCGCAGCGTCGTGCTCAAGGGGTCAACTTCAATAACCCGGGCAGGAAGATCACCAAAATAATCGAGGACTTAAGGAGAGCCGCTATCTCATCCAATGTCTGATCATTAGGGTCCACCAGGGTTCAAATGGGGATCGTTGCCTCCTGCACAGGACCTTGCGGACCATCGTTAATGTGTATTCCAGTAATCCGTAACAAAGGACAGAGAAGTATGTGGGCTGGTAAGAATGGTGACTCTAGGTATCTAACGGGAAACACACGGCTCGTACTGACTGCCTTCATTCTCTCTTATAAGGCTACAGGTAAACAAGGATTTGAGTTTATCAAAATCGTTCTTCTTACAGACTCGAAAGAACTCGATGGTCTGCTGGCGTTCATATTCATTCATATTCCCCTTGTGTTGTCGTGCGTTGCCAACATCCCACTCCTGACATCTAAAAATGCAAAAGGAAAAATTGCAACGATCCCAGCAGCCATCTACAGCAAAATACATTCATACATCCAATGAAATAACAACACGGAATACAGTCATGCTTCCGCAATCTATATTGTCCCTCATGGCGACACGCTGCACCCAATTCTCCACACACAATCTCTGGCATCCTCGACATCCTATATATATAAATACGAGTATAATTTGGTCCATCTGGTTAAGCCATCGTAGACACTGGCCATAAGTATGTTAAATCTTCAACATTATCAGTCCAACGACGACGAAACCACATGGATTCTCCTCCCCACACTCAGTCTCTTACATCTTCCACAGAACCTCCCACATATTCCACAGAACCTCCCACATTCTCCTCATAATCTACCACACATTTCACATAACTTCTCAAATAATTTGCCACATCGTCCCTCAAACTTCCAACATCTCTTTTCTTGCCACATCTTTAGAATTTGCTCATCTACCCCATAATCTCCTCACAACCTCCCACATGTTCGTCCAAATCTTATACGTCTACCCCAAAACCACTTCTACCTCATAATCTGCCACATCTTCCTCATTACACACACCCACCACTCCTAATTTCCCTTGGTGGCAGTATCTGCACGAGGCGATGACTTCGTTTTCACAGTTTCCACATTAACAAGATAATGATGATCATTAGCGATGGTTGGCAACACGACCCACGGAAGGGAGAAGCGGCGGTGCAGGAGGAGGAGAAGCCGCTACTGGTTGCCGGATCCACCCACGCCCGCGGTGCTTCCCTGTCCTTGTGGCTGACCCTCTGCCACGTCCTCACCACGCCCTCCACTACGCCCTCCAGCACGCCCTCCACTGTTCCCTCCACCATGCCCCCCATTAAACCCCCCACCATACCCTCCATCACATCCTCCATCATACCTCCGACACGCCCTCCTTCGCGTTCTCCACCACACTCTCCAACTTGCCTCCAACCTCTCTCTCCAGGATGCCCTCCAGCACGCTCTCCACTAATCCCTCATTACCTAGCCGTCTCCACGCCACCCACAGACCCTTCTCCTTACCACATGCTTCATCATACCCTCTGCCTAGAACGAAAACAGAGAAGCGTATCAACACCCATTCCGCCCCTCAGAAATAACCCTTATGAAGAATTACGTAAAGCTTAAGAATTGTTTTGTAAAAGAGGGTGCAGATTGCGGGGATGATTTAATAGAAATTTTGAAAATATTTGGATTTCTTAAGGATATACCTGATGATGATTACGAGATGAGATTTAGTGAAGAGAAGGACTACGCCATGAATGGGAAGATTAACTACAAATGTGGGCAAAACTTTCTTTCAGGTTCGATTATACAGCAGTTGTGTGAACTGCCACTATATATTGTCAAGGCAACGAGTTACTACCAGTACATGCCAGACTACTGAACACTTGCATTAATGACATTAATCATCAATGATTTAACCAGTTCAAGAATGGCAATAGAATACACACGTATTGCAGCTAATTTATTTCGTTATGGATTAGCGGGTATTTATTTTTCTTTTTTCTTGTCTTGCGGCTGAAATCAAAATGTTTTTTTCTCCATTCATTGTTTCCTACAAACTTTCCATGTTAGTATATTGTCTCTGTGCTACATAGTTAAGGAATGGACGGTACTATCACAATCGCCCAGCTTGGAGCCTCGTCATAGACCATCGGGTCTTCTGTTACGTGGCCTCTCCATGTAGTATTCCTCCCACCACGTTCTCTGTCGCGTCTTTACCTCGACTTCCCTCGCTTCCTCACCAGATCTTCACCACACCCTTCACCACAGCTTCACCACCCCCTCCAACACAGCCTCACCACGTCCTCCACCATATCATCCACCGCGTTCGCCCCCACTCCACCAACTCCAACGTAGCTCTACCTCACATCCCCTCACCAAGCTCTCCAACACACACGCTCCCACCACACCTTCAGCCAAACCCTCCATTATAGCTCATCCCGCCCGACACCAAACTACCTACCACGTCATCAACCATATCTTCCACCATACCATTACTACCTCCACTATCATCACTCACAGTACACCCAATCCACTACCCTCCACCAGGCTCCAGTGGCATCCACCTTCTGCTTTACCAGTTCCACTACTATCCATCATATATCACTTCCCGGCTACAATATATCATCCACTCCACACCACAATAATTCCTACCATGTCCTCACCACTTTAGCTTAATATCCTGCTCCATACTCACTATCAAAGCCTCAGTCACAAACACGCATCACTCAATAGCTCCCCATACGTCTTCACTATACCCATTACTATAGCTTTCACCGCAGCTTCACCATACCCTCTCCTGCATCCACGAACACCATGTTCTCCATCATACCCGAACCTCACCATACCACCACGTCACCACCATATCCTGCTAGAGGTTCTTGCTTCACCCAGCACCACATCCTCCAACGCCCTTCACCACACCCGCTGCCTCATCCTCACTACACCTACCACAACGTCCACCGCATGCCACCATCCTACCTTCCACCACACTCACCATAACCTTCACAACGTCCTGTCATGGCTACAACCATAACCTTCCCCCAAGTCCTTATTCACGCGCGGCTCCACGCCCTCCATCACGTCCTCCACCACTAAACCTTCCACCACGCCCACCACCACGCCCTTCACCACATCATCTGCCACGCCCTCCAACATGCTCTCAAATACACCCTTCACCATCACATCCATCACAGAGGTGAGACAGGCCGCTTAAAAAGGAGCTACAACCGAGGATGAAGCTACACAAACTTCACCAGTTTTTGTGATATAGACTGGGTGTTCAGCAACCAGGAGGAACCTGTAGGGCTTTAGAGTGAGAGGCTCTCTCAAATCTACAGTGAAGGTGTAGGAACACGGGTGCCTTCTCGCCTCAAAACCAGAGGGAACGATAGGGAAGAGGAAGGGATGATGTGGGATGTCAAAAAGCGAAGGAGCTTTGGGGTGTGACGAAGATACAGCAAGCACTCCCGCTAGCCAGCATTTGCGAGGTGTGAGAGAGCGAGGATCAGAACGGAGGAAGAAATTGGGAAAAAAAATGCTGCAGACATGGCCGGAGAAAATCTAAAACTTTTCCATAGATTCACCAGGAATCAGTTGTCAGTAGAGGAGCAGGTAATCAGGCTGGGGGATTCACAGGGAAATATTGTCGAGGATGACAGAAGGATATGTGAGGAACTGACAATATCAAATTCAGAAGTCTCGTCACAGTGGAAGACACTACAGACCCCAGCACCAGTGAGGTGGTATGGGGAGGTGGTGTTAGGCATCATCGAGAGATCCAGAAGACATTACCAGAATACTAAAAAGCCTTGTCCCATACAGAGCTCATGGTCCTGATGAAATCTCGCGAGTGCTGAAGATGTGAGCAGATGCGCTACATAAAACCTCTTGAAATAGTGTTTAGAATGTCACTGGGTAGAGGCAGAGTGCCAAGGGAATGGATAAGGGCAAACGTCATACCCCTCTATAAGAAAGCGGACCGCGGTGACATTTTGAACAGTTTCACAAGAGGTTTTACGTAACGCATCCACTCACATCTTCACTCCCTGTATTGGGTCAAGACCTTTTAGTATTCTGTCAATGTCTTTCCTAGATTTCTCAGTGATTTCTAAAACCACCTTCCAATGCCATCACACTGGTTTAGGAACTATAATGTCTTCCACTGCGAAAATACTTTTGAACTTGTCCTTCAGTCTCTCTAACGTGCAAGGTTCTGTATGAGATAGAAAGCAAATACATGATTTTCTACTGGGGAGAAATTAGATGGATGAGAAACATCATGCTTTTAGGAAAAGGAAGTCATGCGTGACAAGCCTCTTCGATTTCTACGAGAGAGTGAGCTCTGTCATAGACAAAAGAGAAGGCTGGATGGTTTATATCTGGATTGGCTGAGAACGTTTGTCAGTGTACTTCATAGGAGGCTACGAAGATGCTGGATCACCAGGCAGGAATAAAAGGGGAACGCCTTCGACAGATAGATCATTTCATTGGAAAGGAACCGTGGACGCATGTCCTTCAAAACGAGTCGAGGTGAACAACGGGGTGCCACAGGGATCTTTTCTGGGACCATTACTCCTCTTGATTTATGTAAATGGCTTGCCTGAAGGTAGGGACTCCTGCGTGAATATGTTTTACTGATGATACAGATGTTATTAAGGAAGTGAAAAGCGAGGAGAATATCATTATCTTACAAGGGGACGTAAACAGTCTCTAATGTTGGTCTGGTTCATTGTAAGTGGCAAATATCAGAACAGCTCTCAGGTTAAGGAGATATTTAGCAAACTGTTCATATCTTACATAAGACCAAGACTAGAATATGCTTCACAGGTTTGGTCAACGCGCGCGAAGAACCACAAAGAGCTAAAAGAGGAGGTCCAGAGGAGAGAAACAATGATGGTACCAGACCGTCACTCCTCCACCAGCATTACGCCCTCACGTGGACCCACCCAGAGGGCGCGGCATTCAGCTCTCCCGGAAAATCGGGTTTCGGTTTTTGTAGGAGGGACTCGAGCCGCCGAGGCAGATGGCCGTAGCGGGATGGGAGGCTGTTTTACCAGTCCTTCAAGGACAGTGTGGGCGTGGCGGTGTGTAGGGTGGTGGAGGGTGAGGGAGGGGCGCCGCGCTCCAGTAAGTAAGGGATGGAGGGCCGGACATACTGGCCAGGCGAGTCCCCTCCACAGGTACATCAATGACCGGTGCCTTACCCTGGCCGTCCTGGGCCCGTTACTTCTCGTGGAATCAAATTTTGCCATTTATTTAGGTCCTCCCGTCCGAAGCAGTGGTCCAGCAAAGCCACACCAGCCAGAGAACCGGGAAAGGCGACATTAAAGCGTTGGATTTTTAATTCTTTTTTACCTACGACACTTGTGGTCGCAATGATCTAAAGCTGTCTAGATGCTCGAGGGAACCTGGGAATGATGAAAACATTAATGCTACTCGATCAGATGAAGTATAAAGGACAATGATCTGTTTTACGTGATGAGGAGAAATATAAGATATTAAACATTCTGTCAGACAGTTTTAAGTTGTTGAAGTCGAAAATAAACTGAATCAGTTGATTTGAATTTTTAAAGAGCTTGAGATCGTTAGGAGTGTGACATTTTCTACACTCTCTGCCTCCGAATCATGACCACAAACATTACAGGAGTCCCTGAAATACACAGCCACCCGATAGGTTTTATGCCCTCGTCCAATCTATAGGTACTCAGGAATTAGTGTATCTCATTTTCCAATTCCCTTTGTAAAGGGTTTATACTCAAGTATACTTCCTTTTTTTTTTGTCAATGCATTGTTCAGTAGTCATGTTAAGCAGTGCATCATGGTCCACATCTATGTTCCCACCTTGCTTACCAGTGAACCGTTAAAGGAAACTGTAAACCATTATTCATTGTCCAGTGTGAACACCCTTGTGGGTAGTTTGGGCGGAAACACATATAAGTTTGATGGACGCTGCAGCGAAGGACATCATGACCTATATTCTGCTCTTCATAAGCCAATAAAGGATGTAACATTGAGCAAGCCACTGGGACGTACTATAAAAAAAGGGCAAAATAATTGGCCCAGTGCCCGCTAGGTTTTGTATCCTTATACTACCCAGGTATGCGAGCGAGACCTTTACCTTATTCAGATCAGAGAAGCAGACCAAACTGTTTCTAAACTTTGTCATCGTCCAACACGCAAAATATTATCATGGAACGCTATATACCGGAATAGACTAGCATTTCATACCGTCAGCGGAGGCTGTGAGCAATGAAATATGACGAGGCAAATAGTATATGTGAACTGGACCACCTCCCTGAGGGGAGGGCGTCCAGCAGCACGTCTCAGATCGAGGTGGGATGAGGGCATGACAGAGCTCGCCCAGACCGAAGAGGGAACGTGCTGGAGGAAGCGGAAGAACAACGCGAAGTCGGAAATGAGTGGGAAGGATGGAATAGACGTTCGGCGACTGACAGACATCCACGGGTCAACCTGGGGAGAGGGATGAGTGGGGTAGTGAGAAGAGGAGCCACAAAACCAGCATAACCTGCTATTCAAAAGAAAATGTTTGACCCGATCTTGCCACTCTAGAGACGAAGCAAACTTGGTTCCGACTGTGATAAACAGATCATTGGCAATATCCGAGGATTATATTCGCCTGGAAAAAAAAAAGATTACTGTATCAGATATTCTTAGAAAAAGTAGTTTTCTGCGGTATATGCTGAAGGTGTTATCCACAAGACACTAAAGTTTTTCTTCAAGGACAGTAGTATTATACTGTACGTTAAGACAATTTATCTCTGTGAAAGCACCATTCTTCCACCCAGGCTCTCAACCTTTCACTGGAACACAGGCACGTCTTACCAGGAGCATTACAGTGCGTTTGAGATAAGACCAGCATGAACATACACTTGGTTGATCTTTCAATGGTTTGAATATAGGATTCTAGTCCCTCCCTGGGCTCTTGGGCCGTACCTGCAACAGTCTCTCCCCGGGCTCTTGGGCCGTACCTGCAACATTACCTGTGTCAGCAGCTGCTGCTACGTCAAAAAGACCAACTGTTATTTTCCCAGTGGATGAGTTAGTGAAGGAAGGTCTCGTGCAGAACACACCAGACCTTTGAGCAATTAGGGATGATGTCAGAACTTGAGCCTGGGCAAAGTTAGCCTCAGACTTGACTGTATTTTGGAAAGTCAACGAGGACGGAAGCTGTATCACGAAGGGTAGAGTCTCGTAGGAGAACTTATCACTCCAAAGGTGTCTACATTTCCTTGCTACTGGAAGTAGTGCAGGCTTGGGTAATACCAGGACTCTTTGATAGAAATTGGACCCGGGAAATGAAACGCGATAAGTTCCCAAGTGCACTTTCGTGTAATGATCACATCACCAGGGGAGATATAGTACTGCATGTGATTAATTTCTTTAATTACCGCATGTCTATTCGATTTCTTGGTAATTCTTATCTTTGGTAGTTTGAAATACACATCTTTATCAGCTCGCCTGATGATCGGTGATGTAAACACCTGAAAAATGTTGTGCTCCGTCTCCACAAAATGGTATAACACAGGAGGGGAGTTCCTATGTTTGCTGGCTGCGGTGTTGGAGTACGTGGTGGTGGTGATGGCGGTGGAGAAACGGAACTACAGCAAGCAGGTAATGAACCCGCAGTGAAGTTACCATCGTGTTGGTGATGGAGGAGGAGGTGTGGTAGTGATGGAGGAGGAGGTGTGGTAGTGATGGAGGAGGAGGTGTGGTGTGATGGAGGAGGAGGAGGTGTGGTAGTGATGGGCATGTACCCCTCATAGCTATAGCCTTCCCTCACACTGTGGTCTTATTTAATCCGTCCGTGTGAACGTGGGGTCCAGCACAGCACCGGGTACCGGCTATCCCCCGGCGAGGACGCTCAGCCACAGAGGTGGGGCGTGGCGACTGTGGTACGGGACGTGGATGCAGAGTGAGCGCGTAGTGAGAGCAGAGGGTGTGGTGCAGGGATGACGAGGAACCGTAGTATTAGAGGATATATGCTGGTAGAGGGCGTGGATAGGGATGGCAAGATGGCATCCGTGGCTCAGAGCGAGGTTCGAAGCAATATGGCGGGTCTGTGAGAGCCTCTAGGGGCGTCATAGAATGACTCGGTATACGTCTAAGTGGATCTATTCCCTGGGAGTTCCTCACAGCTCCTCCCCAACGGCGCCTTCGGCAGTTCTGCCTTCACAATCATGCTCCAGAGGTGTCCGTGGGCTCCTCCGCCCGTTGTGTCCATGGTGCACCGTCCGTGGGGGCTGGTGTAACATCCTGATGGTCTTGGGTAGACATGGGTGACCCTGGCGTTGGCCGTCCACAGTGACGGTATGAGGCCCGCCGGGCGCCTCCGACCACGCCCAACAACACAGCCTCGTCCATCTTCTCCACATTCTTCCTCCTGCTTCCCTCCTCCCCCGTGCACATTCCACACCAGTAGGCATCTTGAACACACTCCTTTTTTTTTTTGTTTGAGAGAGCATGAATTGTTGATGTTGGGCAAAGAGAACGAAAGTAGTGGGGTGAGTGTAGGCGCGGAGGAAGACACGCCCGACAGCCGCCACCGCAGCTCGACCAATCAAGGCCAAGGCGACCCACTCGCGCCTCCCTCCCTGAAAAACTAGTCCCCAGGAGCTATACCTCACTTTCGTCATAGCGAAGATGAACAAAGCTCAAGTCCAGTTTTAATCTCGTGACGCGTTTGCAGCATTTATAGTTTAATCTTGTCTGTAACTCAAATGGAGACGAATATAGATGAATATAACTTGCTTTATGCAAATTTGCTTAGAATACTAAATAGGTGATACCCTACACACACACACACACACACACGTACAAGGGCAAGGACGATATGACCAGGGCAGGTGACGTATGGATGGATACAGACAAGAGTCCGTGGATAGAGGAAGACAGCAGAGCAAGGATGGCGGGGGGGTTGGGAGGGGATGA